>DWPT01003726.1:0-14047 GCA_018251895.1 Agathymus mariae mariae
GTCTTACTGATGTCCATGGGCGACGATGACCACTTACCATCAGGTGGCTCGTCTGCTCGTTTGTCGGCTATTTGTAAAATAAAAAAAAAAACAATATTTTCTTGTTCGCATGGCACAGACTTGATTTCTCGTTTTCTTCTTGGTTAGTCAAACTACCTTTCCTTTATATCATTGGTGTTATAGATGTTTCACGAGGCACGTCTGGTTGTTCATCACTGTTAGATACTGAAGATAGAAATAGAACACCTGGTTTATAAACATCTCTGGTTTTAATACTCTTCTTATCGAAGCACAAAGTTTCTTGAAGCAACTTATTTTAGGACTGAGCAGGTTGGTTAGACGTCTTATTCCGGAGCTCAAATTTCAATTAGCTCTAACCCAGATAGTAAACCATAAATTTATAGCTGTTCTGTCTAAATACCTACTTATCTAAAGATCTAACTTAGCACAGAAAAATAGCAGAAATATACTATGAATAAGTGGATATGCAGGATTATTAATAGACAGAATTTCAGAAACAGAAGGGAATTTATCGTATTTTCCAAGGATAGCGCTTTGTTCACAATAAGTATAACTTATAGTTTCGTCAAAATAAATTGTAAAAAGAGATATAGCGGAAATTAATTAAGAAAAATTATGTTACTGTTTTATAGCTGTACAATCGATTACAAAATAAATAAAACAATAGATAACAGCTAGTATCATACCATAAGTATAATCTATAAAACAACATGTTTTGAATTGCAAATCACGTGTAGATTCAATATTTTTATCTTAGAGCGGTCGGTCAACAAACGTATCGGGGTAAAAAGGTCCAACCTTCACTTTAAATTAAAATTGAAACCTTTTTGCCTTTTAAACCATTTGTCCCACCGCTGGGACTACGTTATTGAACAACTTACAACTTTGACGGCACAAAACAAATCCGTCGAAAAATAAACGCGCGCAACCTCTGTAACCAAAAGACAAATAAGTGATTGTGATAATTTATTGAGAAGTACCTCATTCGTTTGTGCTTAAATCTCATTTATAGTTGAGAACAGAGAACACTGCAAGTAATTATCTTTAGAGTGGTAACTTTTGAATACGCCTTAATTCTAAGACGTACGATCGGAAGTGTGGTCTCAAAATTGTGTAGTGTAACTATATATGTATATCCAAATATTTACTGACCGTACTTCTGTGTTTCTAGGAGGGCGTGTTAGTAATAAAAAATTACCTAATGTACTAAATAGATTAATGCTCAACTTTACTAAGAATTTTATTTTACCAAGTAAAATAAATAATTTAGACAAAAGAAAATAACAATTTTCACTTTAATTTGCCATTAAGGCAGGTTATCTTTAAGTTCTTATTAAACTTACGCACGAGGCGTGTAATAGATACTTTTAGAATCTTAAAAAAATTAATAGAGTACCTTAAAGAACCCTACAGTTTTTCAATTGCAAAAAAATCTTGTAGTATGAAAAAGTTATAGTATTACATTTACAAAGTTATAGTATTACATTTACAAAGTTATAGTATTACATATACCTTTGAAGTTTTATTCCTAGAAATTAAATACTTTTAAAGATAAAGGCTAATTAATTACTAATCGAACACAACGACGCGACGGAGTGACGACGGGAGCGACATTTCACTCGCCTACAGTCTACAGGGGCATGTTAAACCCAATCCATGCCGATAAAGTGGAATAGGTTATAGAGCAAACACTCATACTGTATCGATCTATTTTATTTAACGAATTTATTATTTATTTATTATTATTTATTTTATTTACGAAAATAAAGTATTTTACTGTGACACAATAACAAACTCCAAATTTAAAAGTGGAATTTAAAAATATAATAATAAATAAATAAACGCTTACACACTCACATCCCCGCTCTAGGATCCCATGTGTCGCGGGTGGCATGGACATACACAAATATGACATTATGAACACCCATGACCCGAGAACAAACATATATCTGTCACATAAATGTCTGCCCCGGCCAGGAATCGAGCCCGGGACCCGTCGCTCGGTAGTCAGGGTCATTACCAACTGAGCTAAGGGGTCGGTTAATGTTTAAGGTTCTATACATACAATTTTATTTAATTTAATCTTAAAAACGCTTATTTAATAGTTGGATTACTTGTCAGTAACCCTCCTGACTGAAAGGTCCTAGGTTTGATCCGCGGCGAACGCTACTTGGGGAATTCAAGTGTGGGGTTGTGTATGTATCGACGTTTCTTTTTATAAATGATTATATAAACAAATTATACTTCTTTCTATGTCAACAAAAATGTTGTCGTATCAACAAACTAGTTAAACCGCATTTGATGCTAAAAACTGCTACCCATGTATTGCCAAACACCAAAGGCATCACAAACGTGATGACAGCCAAAGAGGTCCCGCTTGTTGTCATAAATTTATTATATCTCGTGCCTCCATGAGAAAACAATTATTTATTGTTTAAAAGTTTTAACGGCACATTTACACCAGGTGAACTGCATTGAAATTGATTTAATATTTAACAATAATATACTAGGTAATTTCAGCCAGAAATGTATTATATAAAATGGATAATTGTACTAATGACTTAATATAACATTTGGACAAACATTCGACACCAACTAATATGTCACAGGGATGTTAACGCTAGGAACACAATGTGAGCACTGAGCGGTAGGTGCCTTCCTACGCGATGTGCGACCAAAGACGGCGCAGCCAATACTTGCAAGAATTCGGGGCTCGAAGAAACCCTCTATTCCAGTTACTCGAGCGTGTCGCCAGCCCATTGGCGACATGCCTCGCTGGTAAACACGTGTTTCAATCATCTTTTATACTTTTTGACTAAAGTTGTACCATTTCTCTTTTATTTTCTTGAATTTCGAACTCTATAAACTACCCTCTCAACTCAACTCTACTCAACATTACCCAGATTTTCTTAACAAACGATAATTAATATCTTAAACGAGTGTAAGTTTAAAAAATTAGAAGAGCGTGTAGAATTCGAATCTAAGACCCCGATCCGAGAAATCTAGTTTAAGCCACTACACTATAATTACTTATTATGTGCTATACGTACGAGCCATTAATTATGAGCATATACCTACCTAGATACAAATATAAATGTTTACATGCATGGCCGATAACCCACGGTACTAGAGGTCGATAAGAGCTGATAATCATGCTCCAATGTCGTTGGAACACATGCAAGTATTAGGTAATTACAAAATATTTTGAACAATTAATAAATACCCTCTAATCATAAATCTAATCCCTTCGGCTCTCGTAAAGAGTGATAAGCTTTTAACTATAATGATAATTGATAGCATATGTATTGAGTACAAGCAAACTGCTTCGCATCTTGAAAACTACGCATTACGCTAAGAAATAGTACCCTTATTATTTTAAATTAATTTATAACCAATTTATTGATGGACGAATTACAATGAAACAAACTTGTATTAAGTGAAGCTTACTGCAATACATCAGTGAAAACCATAACGAAATCTGTTAAGCCGTTTTGAGCGCGAACAAACGCACAAACAGACAAAAATTCTAACAACTATTGTTTTGAATTCTATTGCGTCAATAACGATCCCTAATAATGTTTTTTCTCATATATCGGTCATGTACAGAAAGCGATCGGTTAGAATTTTATTATTAGTATAGATACATATATGTTTGTGTATGTGTGTAATATGTAGATTCATTAAGTTTATTTTATTGCGTAGCGGTACTGGTATTTATAATATTAAATGGTAAATGTTTATGTCAAGATTTTTTTTTTGACCTACCCCACACTTTTCGCCATCTCCACTAAATCTCGGAGTGAAGTGTAGTAGTACCATTGGGCGTTTAGTTTGTCGTTGTAACCCTGTATTGTAAGTAGTTCGTAAAGAAAAATAAATATTGGAAAACCTATTACCAACTGTTCTCAACGGTCCTTCTGAGGTGACGTATCTATGAGCCCCCTGGGATTACCAAAAACCAGGGCCACTGACCACAAATCGAGATATATAGGAACAGCCGATGAACGTAACTGAAATTTCATCCAATTTAACGTTGCAAAGACTTCTGCTCATCTTGTATTAAACACAGCTTTGATTATAATAGCAGAGGTATTGTAAGGAAAATTTCGCTGTGACGTAGCATTGTCTATGCAATGTACGTACGTTCTTGACTAACTAAATTTAATGATCAGTGGTGAAAATTGCTGAGCCATCGAATTTTCTTGGTGAAAAGTTGAAATTCATTAGTAAAACATTTTACTGTCCAGATGTCTATGAATTTTAAATTCATATAAAAAATATCTTCTTACTTTTATTTTTCTCGGCTGATATTCTTTATTTTGCTTAATTATATCATTTATACGCGTAAAAGGACAGATTTCATAAGCACTGTTTATAATTGTCTGTATGACTCGCATAATTACACACTGAATAATTACTTTGTTTTTCTAAGGCGAATTACTTTATCTCGGTTTCATTTAATAATAGGTATATTTATCTGGACTAGTGTTTGCTTAGTTCCCGAAATTCGACCCTTATCATTAAAAAACGTTTCAATTTTTTTTATTGATAGCACTAAAAGTCAGCAGTAGCCACCAGAAAAAAAAAAATCGGATCACGGAGAAAAACCGGTACAAAGGTATTTCTTCACATATTAATATATAGATATTTACAGGTTCGTTTATCCTTTTCATCATCTTGACAACCCATAGTTGTCCCACTGCTGCCTACAGGACTGGGCCTGTTTCATTTTGAGGGTTAAACGCTAAGGTGCTAGCTTGTTAAGTGAGTATAGATTTGTTACATTTCACAGACCGTGCAGGCTTTACGGAGTTTCCTCGCAGTGTTTTTCTTTATCAAAGCAACTGATCGATTCTTTATACACAATTAACAAAAAATGAGTTACTACTCGAATATCGTCCCCGCACGTCGGCGGATTTATAAAACCGCTAGACTATTATTGCTACCTCACCTAAGCCACGAAACGTTGTATTGTAAAACTATTTGACTAAAACGTGAAAAAAATCTACAGAAACAAAGATTCAAACTTACATCATTGCTACTTCTGTGAATATTGGATGTAAATAAAGATGTTACAAAAAATTAAAAATAATATATGTTACATTTTTATTTTTCCATTTTCTGAAGTATTGTTTACACCCATGTTGTTCCGTTCAAACATCTTCCCGAATAGTGAATTATATAGCTCAGTTGTACTTTCGTCACTCCATGTAAGCGATTTTTCTGGAGCCATGTAATTGACTAATGGATTATGCACCACATATTTTATTCTCCGCCCCTTTGTGGCTTTTGTATCAACTTTTCGTTTCATTTTGCTTCTCATTTGTTGCAATGAAATCCATTGTCTACTTAGTTGTACTGGGTCAGATATATCTGCTGATTTGCATTCAATTAATTCCCTCAATAATTGATGGTAAAAGTCACTATCATCAAATATTTCTGTAATGTACTCATCATTGTCTTTTCTATCCTTTGTTACTGGATTTAGTTCAGTACTATTTTGATGGTTATCATTTTCTAGAGGCTTGTATCCTATTATATCATATTCAGAACGTTTAAGTTGTGTTCTTCTTATTAGTTTTTGTTTATCTGATAAAATATATGATATCTGTTGCAAAATTGTATTAGTAGGTGCATTCTTTATATTTGCGGCAGTGGTTAGCCTTGTTTTGTCATTCCATTTTTGAATTGTTGTATCTCTGAATGTTTTAAAAGTTTTATGGGATTCTGAAAGTTCTAATTCATAATCTTCTAGTTTACGTTTCTTGTTTTTATTAGTTAAAGTTATTTCTGTTACCTCTGGTTTTGTATTATCTTCAGCATCAGTATCAGATGGTATTTCTTCATTATCTGTGTCACTTGGAATTTCTTCATCAATTTCTTCTTTTGTCCTCTTTTCTGGTTTATGTTTCTGTGTAGCGAGTGAGTTTGTTTCTGGAAACTTTTTGAGTAGAAGGTTTTGTAATGTTAATAATCTGAAAAGAAAGTCTATTTAAGTTGTTGGTAAAAAACAAAAAATAGCAACATGAGTAAACAAGCCAGTGAGTAATGTGATGCTGAGCAGACACCAACATCCATTGCACGTCTGCAACAATATAGGCATTAACAATGCTTTGCAGGCAAGAAGGAATTAGGGCAAACAATTGTTTACTAGATGTTAAACACTGCAAGGAAGCTAATTAATACTTCAGGGTGAATTCTAGGTAGCTTCCTAGGCTGGTAATGAACTCTGGTAATATCTGGTGTATCAGAATATATTAGATGGTTTAGAATCCAGGGGTGTTTATTAAGAAAGCCTTAATACCTTAACTATTATTACAAACCAACATTTAATGCCTATTATATACTATACAATATGAATGTATCTTATGTATCATATGCAAACTATTATTTTATTATAAGGCAAGTTGCTTCATTATTTTATCTAACATAAATTAATTTAGCTTGACTATAATCCATATAATCAAACTGCTCTTACAAAGTGCAATTTTTGTATGATTCCATAGATAGAGAGAGCAAATAACTTTTTAAAATGAATCTAGGAGTTAGTGGTTATTAATATTGCTTTGTATTAATCACCAAAACACACAGATTTGTCAAATATTAACTGAAAATGTAAGAACTTACTTTTCCAGTACATTTGTAACATTATTTACAGTGTTCACACATTTGGTAGAAAACTCCTTGTTATCTTTCAATTGCCAATAACAGTCAGTCATAGGCATCCTATTTGCTGAGTTAATACACCTTTGTATATGGATCCTCATTTCTAATAAACCTTCCCAGATGAATAATTGGTTTCTAACACAGTTCCCTTTTTTAGATTCTTCAGAAATATTTTGTTTTTTAAAATGCTCAAATGATTCTTTCACAGGTTCGTTCATCTGACTGATGTCATAACCTGGGTCATCTTCTTCGGCTGATACTTCAGAACCCTCGTCAGATTCACCATAGTCGGACTGTTTGTTTTTATCATCTGACTCCAGTTGTTTCGTAAACCCCGTAATGCTGTAATCATCACTATTATCGTCATCATCAGACTCTGAGACACTATTCTTATCATCTTCTGAACTATTCGATCGGTCTAAACCATCTTTAGCTTCGGTATCGGAATCACTTTCTTCTGCACTACCATCGGCTTGGTCTCGCAAATATTTGCGCGAAACTACTTCACCTTCGTATTTTTTACTAACATCACTTAACAAATTGACATTTCGTTTGAGAAAATCGCTAATAACATGCTCGTCTTCACTATCAGAAGAGTTAAGTTCAGCACGTGTAAGTGTTCTAGGTTTGGTATGGAATACATGGTCGTCCTCGATATCAGCCCTTGGTTTAACCGTTAATGCATCTGCAATTTTATCAGACAACGTGGTCGTTATGGACTTCCTTTGCTTGACCTTCATTATTCCCAAATCATTTATTTTTTAAATACACAACCTAAAACATTACCTACCGACTTCAACACAAATCGATTTTGTCGAAGTGACATCTCTTGTCAATTATCAATGTCAAAACGAAAAAAATAAAATTCTGAGGAACCCAAGGAGAGTAAATTATATTAAATCTTCAAATCCTTTGTTCAACCGACCAGGGTTGACTTCATAATAATATTCGATTTTTTATATAAATGTTCCTTAAATAAATACATATTGGTACCGTATTGCATTTGTCTACCCCTAGTCTACGTATGTGTCTATACGTCAGTTAGTCAGTCAGTGTCTACACGTGTGTTATACGTATATCTGTTAAATTAGCGGTTGGCGCGAAAACTTGACATTGACAGATTGTCTGGTTTTGATAATTAAAATAGTTACGGTACGGTACCTACGTTTTCTTAATTTTTAGTTAAAACTTAAAGTAAAAATGCTTAGAAAAAAAATTATATCTAAAACCGTACCATGGTTGGGTAAAGAAATGATGAATGGACCAAACGCATCAACGACATTTCACTATTATGAGTATGTCTAAATATTTGTTTCTCTTAAACAGCAGGAAAGGTGAACTACAGTTTTAACTTTTGTTTTTATTTCTTTATAGAAAGTTTCAATTCAAAGAAATAATAGCAGGGTTAAATGATTTTGTGTTAATTTCAAACGCCGATGCGGCAGAACCGGACACAGAAGAAGGTTGTGATGCGGCTCGCATTCTTACCCTATATGAGGATTCCACAAATACAAGTGATCCCTTCAGAGCCAAAGTTCAATGGTACTGTAAACCTGGAGACTTGCCCAAAGGAGCGATTAATAATATGGATTCAATCAACTTCTTAAAAAACGAGGTAAAGATAAACATGAATAATGCGGGTCCCTCGTTTCCATTTTCGATCGTCAACACTTTGGTGATGCTCTTGCGTGTTACTGAAATGTGTGGGCGGTTGTGACCACTTACTTACCTTCAGATGGCTCGTCTGCTCATTTGTAGATCAATTACATTAAAACAATCATGTAAATACTTTTGATTCCTAAGCAAGTTCACTATTAATGGGAAATACATCAAAATTTGCTCTTTTTTTTCTCTTCAGGTAATTGAAGACCACCGACCATTTGACACAGATGTATCTATTGAAACCTTTTACAAAAAATGTTCAATAACATTTACATTTTCAAAAGATACTGATGACAATTTTAAAAGGCCTCCATATCATTACATCTGTCGATATAGACTAATACCTTTAAGTAAAAGGAAACTCCAAATTGAGCCTGTCTTAGATGAAGAACGAAAAGCATTGCAACTACTTGTAACTCCTAATAAAAATGCCATAACACCAAAAACACCAACTAGCTTAGTCAAAAGAATGGGAAGAGTATCTATATCTGAAAAAAATTGGAGTGTAAGCAAAAATGATGGAACTAAACTTTTATTAAAAAAAGCTATCTTAGCTGACAAAAATGACAGAGACTCTCCTAAGAAGATCACAGCTAAAACCTCTGAACACAAATCTTCCATAGAAACCGCAAGAGCCCATAAGAATTTAAGTGAAACTAATATTGAGGAATTGCTTTCCATGGAACTTAAAGAGAATTCAGAGGACGAGCTACCAATTCTTATTATAAGACAGCTTACCCATGGTACTCCTAAGAGAAAGACATCACGAACAAGAACAAATGAAGGAACTCCTAAAAAAGTTTTAGTTTTTGAAGAAGAAAGAGTTACATCCTCTACTCGATCTTGTAGAATTGCTAAGAAGCCAGTCAGTTATCTAGAAACAGAATTGTCACCTGTCAAAATTACACCTAGAAAATCCAATAAAAACGTTAGAGATAATGAAAACAGTGATGATGAATACAAAATTCCTCAGACACCAAAGACACCTAAAACTGCTAAGACACCAAAAACCCCAAAAATCCCGAAAACCCCTAGGACTCCAAGAACGGGAAAAACACCCAGAAGTGTATCAAAAAGATTACTAACTGCACACTTAACTCCTACATTACATACTAGAGCCCATTCTGTTGACAATATTTATGGTAAGAGATATTTATAATGAAAGGCAACTATGACTAACCAATAAAAATACTAATATTTAATTTCAAGGAAATCCTTTTGAACATTTTTTTTTATTTCATCTTCATTTCACTTTTCTATAAAAATTTCTCAGTGTTGTTCAGCAAGGATTATATAAAGAGTCAATATTAAGATGATATCCAGTTCTCGATCTTTAAATATCATTTAATAATATGATGCCTGCATCGCAACCAGTTCCTGTACAGGAAAGTGACATTTAAACAACTATGTGTTTATGGTGATGTTAGATGATGTTACATCACTATGTGGATATCACTGGTACTCAGTATTTTGCCTAAAATTTACAGCTCATTGTTAAGGTTTCTCTGTGGGGTGTGTACTCATAACTTCATGCTATGTTATGTATGGAATATTATTCTCTGATGCATATCTTATTTTATTAATGATTTCAGACTTTCTCAAAGACAACAAATCTCTACCAGGCAGGGAAAGTCAAATGGATGAAATATTGTCATTTGTTAGGACAAAGTTATTAGACGGTATGAGTGGGTAAGCTAAAATTCCATATCATTATTTAGTATCTTGCCCAATGTTGTACTAATATATAGTGTCACATGATATGTGCATGGCTATAATGACTATGACATTTGTTATGCTTATATGCCAGCTATAACTAAATTAAACTCTTACTCATTGATATATATTATCTCATATATGGCAGTGTATTATATTAGTGGCTGATAAGAATTCTTTTTATGTAGAACAACTTGAAAAAAATTTGATGCACCTTCACAACACTAGTATGTTCCTACTAACCTACATATATATTTTTATATATGGTTTTAAACATTGTTTTTCTTTCATAACATACAGATGTATGTACATATCTGGTGTGCCAGGCACTGGGAAGACAGCAACTGTGAACTCTTCCCTCAAAGTATTAAAGGATGAGGTAGATTTGCCAGAGTTTCAGCTAGTTGAAGTGAATGGTATGAGGATAGCAGAACCTAGACAAGCCTATGTTCAAATTTACAAGCAGCTTACTGGTATGATATTCTTCACTATCTAACGAATGCAACCCACATGTGCAGAGTTACCCTTATTTTATGTACACTTATATCTATCTACCATAGCATGAATATAGTGGGTAATAGTGATAAGCTACTGTTAAAACTTTGATTCTTTTTTTTTTTCTTTTTTTTTGTACAACAAAGTGTTTGGTATTGTAATATTTACATTATTTACAAACCATCTGGATAGTGACTGATTAATCTAAGTTGTTCATTTAATTTCAGGTAAAACAATTGTATGGGAGCAGGCATGTTCTCTTTTAGAAAAACGTTTTACCAGCCCTGGTCCAAGGAGAACACCCACAGTGCTGGTGGTAGATGAGGTATGCTCATCAAATGTTGATTGATAAATTGCTATATATTAAAAATAAACAAACACTTAAATCAAGTAACTACTATTCAAATGGTGGTAACCACTAATAGTCATAACATAAAACTATGAAAAACATATGGCCCAGGTACGGGTCTGCAAATACATAATTAAGTTATTTTTTTGCAGTTGGATGCCCTCTGCAATCGTCGACAAGACGTGTTATATAGTATAATGGAGTGGGCCGCTCATAGGACAGCCCTCCTGACTGTGCTAGCTGTGGCTAATACCATGGACTTACCAGAGCGGGCACTAGCCTCCCGCGTCGCCTCCCGGCTGGGCCTTACGAGGCTCACATTCCCGCCTTATACACATACTCAACTGCAGTGCATTGTGGCTGCACGACTTGCTGGCAAAAATGTCAGTCCAGATGCTATTCAGCTGATTGCCCGGTGAGTTACCCATTGATTTGTGGCATAAACAAGATATATAATGAAGGAAGGTGACCAGACAGGTGGAACTTAGCCAACCAGAAATTGCTTTTCTCTACAGTTTTTGTTATATGATATGACATTCATAATTGTTCATGAGATCATTCAGCTGATCTCCTTTCAGAATGTTATTGCAATAGTCCATTATACTAGCCAAGTGGAGTCTGACAGACACTTAATATACCTCTGAGAACACTCTGCTCTCAGTTATACAGGTTATTTGATGTTTTTCCTCACAGAAGGAAGTAATTACATAAACACACATAAGTTACAAAAAAATTGAAATGCGTGCAAGATTTGAATCGAGGTCTCCTAAACGAAAGATCGACTGTCAAACCAATAAGCTACTATTGGTTATTAACACTTCTTAGCTAGCAACGCATAAATGACGTGCAATGGCGTTCACATATTATCAGATAGTTATTCATTATTTCATGGGTATTGTCATAGAATAATCTTGTAGGAAGGTAGCAGCAGTATCGGGTGATGCCCGTCGGGCGCTGGCCCTGTGCAGTCGGGCGTTGGAGCTGGCAGGCCCCAAGGGCGCCGGGCTCAGCGAGGTGCAAGAAGCGCTGGGGGAGGCCGCATCTAGTGCCGCTGTGCGCGCTATAAAGAACTGCTCTCCGGCCGAGAGATTGATGCTCAGGGCTGTGGCTGCTGAGGTATGACTATACGTCGTATACAGAATCTATAATTATTGATGATTTTTTATATGCTTATATGAAGGTTAGCATAGGGAGATCTCCGACCAGGCCACGTGATAATGTCTAGGGAGCGTCATGCTCCGATTGTTTAATTAAGTACATGTATATAAAAAAATTGTGATTGCGTGACTATTATTGACAACCTTCTTAACACATTTGAAATGTGGGTATACTAGAATATTATCACAGAGATATTGGCTAGGAAGTCTTATTAAGTGGAATTTTCAAATAACCCGCCGCTATAGTTCTACTCTCCGTATGAGACAAGAAAAAAGTGAATAACCCAAAACAACTAATTTCATATAAGCGTGTAAATGAACTTCAGGTGGAGCGAACAGGTTCGGATGAGACGACCCTGTCGCGTGCTTTATCCACTGCGGCGGCTATCGTAGCTCTGGAGGGGAGACCTTATCGATCTGCTGTAAACGTGCGTGCGCCTTCGCCCTCACAGGCGTTGTGCGCGTGCGCCCGTCTAGCCGAAATTCGGCTGCTGCTGCTAGAACCTAAACCCTCAGAGCCGAGGTTGCTCCTCAATGTCAGCGCCGATGATGTACACTATGCGACTAAACAAATCACAGCATGAATTGAACTTTCGCAGCTCGAAATTCTCACAAATCAAATTGAGTTGTAATTCCGCAGACAAAGTCACACACTAAAGGGAAATTAAAATTAAATTTAATAATTGTTTCAGTATTAAAAAAAATAACATCCATTTTATATAAAAATATTTCAATATCACTTTAAAGTGCCCATATTACCTATATACAGAATTAATATAGGTAATATGACTAATGCCACTAATATAATAGACAGACGTGGTCGGAAATGTATGTCAAGTTTGAATTTATAAAGTACTTTCCACTTTTTTATTACAAAGAAACGGTGCTATTTATATAACTTAAAATTATTACATTAAAATCGTAATGTTTTTTCATGGCGGATACGAAAAGTGATATTGATCGATGACATAACTTGTTTTGTTTAAGACTGACTTTTAGTGATAAGAAGTGCCTTCGACGTAGTACAACAAGGTACAAGCATTTTGTAGAATTACATACTGAATTTATTAAGGATTGGAAATATTTACTATTAGAGAAATATAGTTGGTAGTATCAGGCACTACTTTAAGGAAATTCGTTGCTAAAAGGGAATCATGCGGTAACATGGTGGTTAATCGAGCTACAACATTAACAAACACTATTATATCCTTTATATTTATTTAAATACTATTTGACTATTTAATTGAGTCGATTGAAAGGGATTTTAATGGTTTAATACATTATTTAAGTTTTATTCTTATTTTATTTATGCATCCCCAACTTGTAGTATTTTGATGAGAGCATCCGTGTTGTTAGTCCGAACGGCTGCTCGGCATGCAGCTACAACAGCTTTGCTGTATTTTCCCACTAAACATGAAAAAATAAACCAAATAATAAACATTATAAATTTGATAGAGAGAGTTTGAGCTAGGTTATTGTTATGTATACAGTTTTCATTAAAACAAGTGGACTTAAAAGGTTATTTCTTAATAAATAATAAATCTTTAAAGCTTGTGTAGAGAAGAGGGCTTCTATGCTTATATTCTATCGAAAATATTACCTCAGAGCTATTCATCGTGGACTGGGTATCAATAAATTTGCCTTATAGCTTCGCACTGAAATATTAAAACTGTATTATGGGATCAAATTATTATACATAATAAATTCCAGTGATAACTTACCACACGAAATAACGAAGCAATAGCCAACCGCTTGCGTTATGGTGTCAGGAATATAAAAGCTACAAGATCGCAAATTTGACACCCTACCAAACGATGAGTCTGTTTAATACTACACTGTTATACCTCTTAATCTCGCAGCTTGCTGTAGTATCTTATGTAAATTTTTGAGTGAAGCAACTGCGTGCACCTGCGTCGCGCGTCGTACGTGGCACCCTGTTAACAGCTCCTCATTCAGATTTATCACCTCCTTGTACCGCTTCAGC
>DWPT01003727.1:0-14044 GCA_018251895.1 Agathymus mariae mariae
GATTATATTCATGACTAATTCGTGTTTATTTAAATTATTTACCTGCTGTAAAATAAATAAAATTGAACTTGAACGACTACAATAAAAAAATAACGGAACGTTATGCGGCTTGTGGTTTGCGGCTTGCGGCGGCCGCAGACGGTGTAATATTAAAGTAATTTGACATCAAGGTTAAGATACGAAGTCAATAATATATGTAATTATGCGTTTCAATACTTTAAAAGCATTTTTCTTTAAAAATGCAATTGATTTGTTAGTAATGAAGAAAAAAAAAATAAAGCATACCTAAAATTTAAATTCTACTTAATAATATTAAAAAGAAAACATAAAAAATTCGGCTCTGATATTAATACTAATGTACGGTCATCGATGATAAATGCATATAAAAATGTACGGAATACGAATTAAAATTTTGCTATCGTGTATACGTGACACACAAACATACGTATGTACTTTGTTCAGACAATAAGGAGTACGCTTGTTACTTCGGTATTAATATTTTTGTTGTATGGTATGTTCGATGACGTCGGAGTCCAGTCGGTGATGAGTCTGCTGGCCGAGCGAGGGGTCTCGGGTTTGATCCCAACCGGAGCAGATATTTATGTGACAGATAAATTCGTGCTCGTGGTGTCATCATACATGTGTACGTTCACGTGAACGCGTAGCGTATGACCGTCTATTCACTAACCGTGTTCGTTTGCGGCGGCAGGCGGACAGCCCGCAGCCGGCGGTGGAGCCGCCCGCCTCCGCGGCGAAGGGCCCCCTGCCCGCGGAGCACGCGCCGCTGCAGAGCGTGCTCGACTCCCTCCGGAGCGAGTGCTGCGCGCGCGCCGCCAACTCGGTGAGACGCCGCCTGTTGCTCACACCATTGGCACAACTGTTCAGTCTTCAATTTGAAACGATTCATTCAACACGACAAATACTAATTTTATTTTTTTGCAAATTGTGACTGGTTTTACGTGGACGCTTTTGTAAGTAGGAATCATTAAAGTAACATTACTTACTAAGTTATCATGAATCTTAGTACATTCATTTTTTTTTATGAAAATAATACGATCACTAGACGGGAGTTTAATGAACATCACTACTACGGACACGGACTGGAGACCGTTGGGTGGACTCTCACAGAGTCGGTGCCACTGATATATTAATCTACTGAAATAAGATACATCGCGGTCGGAAAAACTACATCGATCTAGAAACATTTAAGTACAACAATATAATAACTCTAATTAGTTAAAAACTAATGAAATCAATCAGTATCGATTGGACCGCAGCAGCGTCGACGTCACAATTTGTCAAGGTGAAGGAGTGAGGTCAATGTAAAGTTTATGTATAACAATGAACACATAGAAGGATCTGAAAATTTACATTTATATGTGGACCTGCCAAGTAATTAATATTTTATTTGTCAAGGCTATGAAGAGAAGATTGGAGGATGTCCAGAGGAGATTAGAAATATTGTACGACTTGTTGCGCGAGTACAGGGTAAGATTTGTTCCATCACAACTTGTAGTAAATTGTAGGTGAATTAAGTTTAATATAACTCTTAACACGTGATCGGTTTCCAGCTGTCGGAGAGCGCGTTGGGCACGCTGCATACGTGCGTGCAGCACGCACAGACGGGCGACTACTCGGGCGCGCTGAGCGCAAGCGCGGCGCTGGCGACGGGCACGGACTTCGCGGCGGCCGCCAGCTTCATGCCTGCACTCAAGACACTATTCCTGCTGGCCCAGCAGCTGCAGGTGTACGTGCGATGATCGTGCGACAGGTAACCTTGTGTCGCTCGCTGTGAACGGAACTTTAAACTTGATGCGTTATGCTGTTACTTAACGGCACTATATTGTACTTTATAATTGATTTTTTTTATCGATCTAAGGCGAAGTGTGATGCGCGCATTTCAGGGTCACACAACTGAGTAGGTCTGTGCTGAAATACTTTAGTTATGTCGATCGTGCCGTCGGGGCGTGTTCGTCGCTGCGGCTGCGCGGTGGCGCTACAGTAGAAAACGATTCGGACTCTGTTGTGTGACTGAGTTAGATTCGGATAAACATGAGATTTAACTACTAATTTGCCTATAATACAGCAAAATGTTACGAGAACGATGTGTTTATTGATCCTTTTAGTATTAAATTACTAACTACATTTAGTTATACAGAATGGCTTGTTATTCTACGACGTAACACTTCGTGCAATACAATATAATTATATGAATACGAGTGAGCGGGATTTGATGTACTGTGGCTGGTGTGCACTGCATTTAGCGTCCCACCCGGACGTACGCACATGTTCATGTTCACCACGTCGGACGTGTAGCCGCCGCCGTTCGTCGAATTTGTTAAGCGAATCAACCAATTAACCGAATAATACATGCAAGTAACACTAACAATATTATAACAAACAAAAAATGTTTAACACGTACATGTAATGTATTTCCGAGTGATCCACGTCCATACATTGTTCCTGTTGTTATTAAACTATGAAATGTTTATATTATGTTCTACCAGACTAAAGTATAATGTACGTGTAACATTCATAACAATATTTGGAGCACGGCGAAACTGTAAGGTGTACTCACATCTGTACGTGGTGTCAACCTTGCTATGAGCCGAGGTGATTCTGTTTGTTTGAGGTTATGACTGTCTGTCTTCGTCTCCTCGTTACATGTACAGTCCAATTTTAATGCGTACAGTTATATCAAATTTGTAATATTATCGAAAACAATGTTTAATCATCGTCGATGTAAAAAAATATATATCTTAATTATTGTTTTTACAAAATGTAATTTATTGTCCAAAAACATTATTTTTTCAATTTACAAAGTGACTGTGTGAATCTCTTAGTCTGTGCAAGCGTTCCTCTACCTCTACCGAATGTCCGCAATACGTTCAAACATTAAGTTGTGCTGTAGAAACTTGCAACGTTAGTTGGTTTCGTTTCTCATAATGTTGTAATTATATTATTTGGATGTGTAACTTATTGTACCGGGTGTTGCCGGCGGCGCAATCGGTCCCGTTGTCGACCGTTCGATGACTAATATACACTTGAGAGCTGTAATAATTATAAATATTATTATACCAATAAAATATATTTTTGGAATATTTTTGTCTTGTTTTCATTCCCTCCGGTAGCGGTATTAGAATCATGAAGTTATTTACATGTGGGTATGTCAATGTTATGTATGTACACGTACCGCGGTGGATCTGCACGTCTCTGACATATTTTAGGAGTTTCCGACGGTAATCTATCTGCATAACGAAAATAGGTAGGTGTTGTTGGAAGCATGTCATTGAAGCATTGCTAGTGCATACTAGGGATGTATGGACATGAAAATTCGGGTCCGGATATGGATACGGATATATGAATAATATTTTACCGGTTTCGGTTACTGTTATGGATATGAAATTATTTTGGATTATCCGATTGTTTCAAATACATTTGGTTACGGATATTGGATGATTTTCAACTTGTAAACAGAATATACAATGTATTTATAAGGTAACATTTTGAATTTCTGGTTAGGTATTACATAATACACTAATAATAATGGAAAAAACTTAAACAAGAAATAATAAAAATGTCTCAAAATGCTCAGTCCGAAATGATTCGAAACTGTTTTTCGTATTCTTTAACAGTTTCCGATATAATGTTATATCGGACGTCCGATAGTTTCGGTTCAGTCACCGAGCCCCATAACACTCCTGGTGCACACATGAAATGACACTCGACCCTCGATTTCCGTCAACGTTTCAACCAAAACTGGTTCGTTGAAGTAGCCGGTTCCACTTGTAAGGACTAAATCTCACACCGCATTTCTATTTCAATCACGAATTTATATTACGAACTGTACGTATATTTCGGTATACGGAAATATACAGAACACGGAAGAGATAAGGTGAGAATAGTCATGTAAAAATAAATATTAAAAAATCCCTCAATTGTCAAACATTACGCAAGCACTTGACGGTCTTAAAAGGCGCTGCGAGTACATTAAAACACTTGACGTAATCATTATCGCTCGCGCTCAACGATTGTGACAGCGGGCGGCGCACCGGCAGGGTCCCGCCGAATATTTTAATAATTCTCAATAAACTCATTCACACGATATGCAATAAGCTGCTAAAGTCTGGCCGCTTCGATGCATTAGCTAGTTGTTTACGTCACATACGATCTACGCGGTGTGTCCGCTTACTACTATAACTTATGTAATCAATTCATCTTGTAATAATAATATTAATAATTAACTGCTCTTCGAGATCGCTTTTGCTGGTGACATCACTATCGTCGTATCTGATTGTGTAGTGTGTGAAAAAGCGTTTAATAATAATGTGGAATATAGATAATTTTGAATAAAACTGAAATTAAAAATGTAACTTACATTAAATTAAGTACTTGAATACAACGCCCGGCTTACCCGAACGTCCGTACTGTAAAACAACAAAAGCATCCCGAAGCAATAGGAGGTACACCAAGGTATACGTCCCTATGAAAGTTTAGATTTGACAAGAACCGACACCAATCTCGAAGCATTCTCACTTGGCGACACCGACAGTAATTATCGAACATCATTCCGGAGCGGAGTGCATTCGGAGTGCATTTCGCGGTACGCGCTGCACTCATTTATAGGTTCTACGTACGAGCACAAGCTGTAATCGCTGCCACAGTACTTACTGTACGGACGGACCTATTGGCACTGTATTTGGATATTTCGTTAGTTCGATTCCGGTGTGAGTTAGTTGAATTTTATAACTTTCTTCCAAACTAACTACAAGTTGGTGCGTATATTAATAAGGTTTAAGAATTCGTAGCGTTATATATTTTCAGCTATTGTCATGATTTTATTTAATTAACACTGTTTTATTAATTCAAGTTGATTATGGTCTACTACCAAGTAATATCGTCCGGAAGTATCATCGCATAATTCAACGGGAAATTAATATTTTTCTGATTGTAACGGAAATGAAGTAGCGTTGACAAGTTTGGTGGTACTTGGGAAAGTGAAAGGGACTGTTTGTATAAAACCCCTTGCAATCATACAACGACACATTCTCATTTAAGTTCTAATGGTGCCAACTGCGAGACGATACAGGTTGTGAAAGGATACTGATAATGAAAGAAAACAGTGTTTCAATAAATACTGTGTTATATACCTTTGATGTTTATTAACTATGAAGAATGGTGGCCAAGGGGCATTTTAACTAAACTGTTGATTGTATCAACCTGCCGATTTGAATGTCGCTGTGTTTTTTTAATTTATCTTTGCTGACAAACAATAAATTAATACGCAGATAACAAACTAGAGCTAAAAATAGTTAAGAAACTAATTTATTGGTAAATATATCTACTAGTCCGGGCTGCACGCCCGTAAACAATGCTACGTTTGTGATTAGAACGTGGCACAGTTTTAAAAATTACCTTCCGACCGTTTTTATAAAAGTTGTTCAGAATCAAACGTATTCTCGCTTTTTTGAAAATCTAAAGAACCAGTTCAGGTACGAAAGTACAATTGCTTATCTTTAAGAATGTAAACTGTAAACGTAACCATTAAATATGAACTAAAACGAACGACAGCGGCGCAGCGGCCCGGCCGGTGCATTTCTGAGGTCGCCCTGAAAAGCTTTTGAAAACTCTTTCATTCCATGTAGGAATGTAATGTATTGAAAAAAATATTCTCAATACGAGTGCGCCGGCAAGTAGTCCCTAACAAAATAATAGTATGTTGCTACTGCGGCTGCATTGTTTGCCTCGTGGGACATGTGGGGCGTGTGGGGCGAGCTGCGCGGGTCTCGTTCGTGGGATCTGTCTCTACTGTTCACCCGAACACGGCGAGATAAATGAAATTGAAGCACCTACTTCCTTGGGTCCCTTATTTAAAGTAAGTCATGGTCTCGCATGATGTTTATAATTAATAATATTCCAATGCTGGATTTTGGGTATATTCAAAGGTTTTTTAAGAATTTTCTCATTGTAGACAGGATTATAATCTATGTATATAATGTCACTATTTTAGAATATTGGAAATCAAAAAATCATATTTTATAAATGATGAATCACTTGTTAGGGATGTCGAGTTGCGGTCGCATTATTCCACTCCCTACTGAATATATTCCTGATGCGGAAGTTACATACGAATAATTATATGGTTAAAGTATTTTACTATTACTTTCATTTTTATATAGAGAATTTTATATTTTAATATTCTCCATAAATTTATGTAGGAAACTCACCCGGATATTATTAATGTTTGTTAAATTATTTTTTTCATAAATTTGAAGAGTCAGTATATAACTGATGATAATATCCATCGTGTCGTGGTAAGCAATGGGGATGCACTCCAGACTCGTCTCGGATTAGCTGAGTGTAACAAAGTCGTCTTACGCCGCTACCATTGTGTGCAGTATTAAAAATAATACATCACAACGAGGCTCCAACATCTGGACGTGCCCTACTATGATTATTACAATTACTTTACGACACATACCTTAATCCAAAATCGGCAAGCATTAGTTTAATGTGGCTGCTGCAGCCCATAGATTTATAGCAAATCTAAATAACTACTCAAGTTCTCAAGTTTAACTGATAATATATCGTTCACTCGATCGGCACATTTTAATCCATTGACGTGAATGGGTTGCGTCAATCGTGTACTTATCAGTTTTTAACTATTTGTTATGATAAGCTAATGTTTAAATTTTCTGTTTGTGTAGGTATTCAATTGATTATGATAAATCTTTTCTTATGTCAATGTCAACATTTGAAGACCCCATAGCCCAGTTGGTGGTGACCCTGCCTGCCGAGCGAGGGATCCCGGGTGCGATTCCCGGCCGCGGCAGACGTTTATGTGACAGACAAATGTTTGTTCTCGGGTTATGGGTGTTTGTGATGTCATATATGTGTACGTTCATGCCACCCGCAACAAAGTGAGTCCTAGTGCGGGGGTGTGAGTGTGTTACATTATTAATGCGTGTAAATCGGCACACGGGTCACGTTCACTTCTAATCACCAGTGGTGTTACCTCTCATGTCCATCGGTAACTTTAGAGGCGTCACCGCCGCGCTGCCGGTCTAGTAGGTAGCCAGGAACTTGCTTATTAACTAGTTCCCTAGTTTAACTGTAACTGGAGATGTTAGGTAATTTCACACTTGAATTTTCAAAAAGAGGGTGGGCCAAAAATTTGACCGACTGGTAAAGTGTCTCGCCTCCATGCAGAAATAGTAGATATTTAAGTGGTTGGTGGCGGAGAAATGGTCAGCGGTGCTTGTCCATTGGTAGAGTGTACTACGAGCAGAAACATTGGTTTGGACACTTCCGAACCTATTTAGGGGTTAATTTAGGTCAGGAGTGACAATTTTGTGAATTTCTTTAACTTACCATGCAGGTAAGCGTAATTCGATATGATGGTAATTGAATGTTATTTTTCGAAACGAAGGGATTCGCGTAGGTGTTAAATGAATTGTTTCCAACACATATCTAGTATGTCTTTAGATCTGAGCTTAATAAATATTAATGCAAGATGTTTACGTGCAGCACTGCAAGTTTTTGTAAAACGTATCTCGATCGGAGTTCCTTGGGGAATGAGCCGCCGACTGTCGGCCGCGGACAGCGTGTCGAACAATAACTGACTTTATGTACCGGTGTCACGGGCTACAGATTTGGGGATGGAGTAATAGATCACCGGATCCGTTGGAAAAGAAAATTGTTACCTCCCAACTTACTACGACAGAGTTACAATATGTGATAAGCTAGTAGGTACAACTTTCTTATCAATGTCATGTGAACAAGAACGGGCAGACCGGCCTCATGATAGTACAGTCGGTAACCGATGCGTTATCGTTACAGATGGAAGCTGACAACTCGTTCGTGTAGGATGTAATTGTGTAAAGTTATATTAAATATTTGTCTGCAGAATACTTGCCCTTATCTCAAACCGTCATCGTTATATACATTATTTATTTATTTTTATAAAATAAGCTTGAAAAACATTGCAGGCCTATATTCAATACGTTTGTAACGTCCTCTCTGCCGTCACGCGAAATTCAGCCAAGAGAGTACAAAATATATCGTCTGATGGACTCCACCCTATAATTGAGCAGTCCGTGCTCGCATCAGGGGAGACTCCCTGACTACGCCGGTTGATAGAGAACAGCCACTTTCAAAAGAAACAGTGCACCTTTCGCGGAGGAAGCTTGGGATGAAGGAAGGTGGGAGTTATTTGCTCTTTTCCGTTTCATCGCTTGGTTTTTTCATGTATAAAACGGGTAACCTGATCACTGGGGTCTGTGGACGTTTACCATATGTCCGTTTGATGGAAAAACTATTTACAACTCCATGGATAAGCCACCACAAACCAAGCCAAGTTTCAAAAATATATCTTTCTGTTTATCAATCAGACTGGCTATTGTCGCCTCTTACGACACCCTGTTCTGTCATCATTTGATTGGGGGAGTACTCTAGGCCGCCCCAATACGGCCAAAAATTAATTATTAATATTAAACATCGGTTATCGGTTTAACAAATATTACTGTCATATGAATATAAATAAAAATAATTATTGAATAGCGATATATTATAAACATAATGGTTTCGCTCTGCGCCAAATAACAAACGAGTTGATTTACGGCGTACGCTCGTCGACTGTTTGTGCGGTGATCGTATCGCGAGTTCGGGGGCGCTCGTGCGTTTGGAAATTTGTTGTCGTAACCGCCATATTCTGTCCTATTACATATGCTTAATAATCTGATGTACACATATAATATTACTTTCTAATGTTTAAACAGGATTTTTCTTCCCCACGAGCAAACACCGTTACATAACAGCAGTATGCAGGTACTTTTGCAAATTTGATACTATGATAATAAGTATAAAATTTTATTACGGTAACAAAATAAAAATAAATCATATAAATATTATCTACATACCTTAATGTATTTATTTCTCACATTTCTGATTATAATTTTAAGATATAATACTATAATGTCGTTGTAAACTAGTAGAGATTCTCTTATGAAGCTTCATTCAGTATTATTCTTAGCATGCTTCTATTAATCCCGCTGGGCGTACCAACATGGCAGGCATGTTGACAATATTTTTACTGCTCCTATAGATGGCATCGATCAACCGTTTACGTCTGTCTGTTTCAACCTACAAGTTAGTTTACAATGGGCGGGCTTTAATGCTTCATGGCATTCTCTATCCGTTAATGCTCTGCGATGGTTAGAGGTTGCGTCAGGTTTATTAATAATAGAGTTAATAGGTAATAATAAAGTAATATATAAGTATATAAATGTAAACTATGTTTGGGGAACGATTATCCATACCTTATGGACCCACTGTAAATTCATTTTTATATTTGAATTTGTTTAAAAATAATTGATATATATCCTTACCACCGTAACTGATGTGAGTAATTGGATTCGTTATTCTACGCGTGACACATGGGGCCACCAATAACAATTACGTTTGAACTTTTAATTGTTATTAATAAATTTAAGTTCCCAAATAACCAATGTTAATTATCCGTAGGTATTTCCCCTCATAGTCAAAATATTAAAATGTCTTCTTAACTGATATAAATATATATTACAGCATGGGAATTTCCTTCGCAGTTTGACTGGACCACGTGTGACCATTCTCGCTCTACCTTGTATTTGTGTAAAATGTTTGTTTCTCGTCTTCAACGTTGGTAACAAGATAATACTTCGGTTCGCGCGTCGCAAGCCCGGATAACCTGGTGCTGGTCAGTCGTGAGGGTTCGTAGACTCCCCACGACAGAATACACTAGCGACGCCACTGACGGGTCGTGATGGGTGCGATCTATTTCAATGTCCACACATACAAAAGCTCATCAAAGAAACAAGTAAACAACAAACTTCACAATCACAACCGTTGTTTACGTGTTAACTGTTCTTTCATTATAAACATTTCCTGACTGAACCAATTGTTATGAGAATTTTCGTGTTCCCGACGAGCCTAATCTAATCTGCATTCGGGGCAGAGCTGTTTAATGATGAAATAATAGCTGCAAGTAACGACCGACGTCGGTTTATGGCGCGGCTAATGATACGGAGCAATGGCGGCTTATGGCTTTTATATGTGGTTTATACATTTTTTATTATTGATATGAATAAGCAGGACTGGCAGTTAATTCAGGGCGTATGGACATTATTGACAGACACTAGTTAATGATGAATTGTTACTTTTTAATTCTGAGTATGACCCCTTCCTTTAGAAGGTTTGTTCCGAGACACGGACGTCGTCGTCAAATGCCGACGCATTAATAACCTACTGAGTGAAACGTTGTTTGAAAGTGATTCGTGTCATGATTCATTTCGATGAAAATACTGAGATGAGGATGGGACGAATCTTCAGGCTATGACTGTGTCTGGTCAATGAGATGGTATCTACGTGTGGCATTATTCAGTGTCTTTTATTCTTTCTGCTATTGGGCTTCTGGGTTTGGGATGAAAGGCTTATATATAAGACATTAACTTGTGGATAATTACCAGCTTTCAAGACTTCTTTGCCACGGTTTCCTTCAACAAAACAAGTAATATTTATAATTTTCAACTATGAAAATAATAGAGTTGTGTAGTACACTAATAAAACATACAGGGTATTTGTATTGTATTTTAATAAACGGTATTCTAAACTGCGGCGATCAATGATGTACCAATTACAACTTGAGTGTGTGGTCAAAGCGCTGAATCACCTATAAGCAGATTGACGGCGATGCATGTACACCACAAGCTTGAGGTATGTACACATGTCATAACGTTCGTACACCAATGTACTAGGGCTCGTATTGAATGACGACTGATTGACAAAACATGTCAAACAAGCGTACGTTGAAATCTAATGGGTGATTTATTTTAAGCGTTTCCATAACTTGAACGATAAGAACTTTTCTTCGGTTACCGTTGGATAGTCGGTGAGCTTCGTCAGGTGATTGAAAGCGGTTTATAAATGATCGTACAGTTAAGTTTAAGAGTGTTCTTATATGGTTGGAAGATCTCAACCGAGCCGGTTTGTAGTTCGTCCCAGGCCTCCTGCTGCCGGCAGCGACTCGGGCTCTGCGGTGGACCGCTGTTTGCTTCATAAATTGTTTTCTTTTACAACCGCTCGCATGTATGCAAATTAGTTAAAAGCGTTGTTGTTCCATTCACCTAATTCCCACAAAGCCCCAAACAATTGGGAGCTGGAACATGTTTAATGTTGCTATAATAACAGCGGATTCGTTTCCCAGTAACAAGTTACGGCCATCGGTTTACTGCGCATTTTATAATGGCGGCTGTATGCCATAGAAAGATATTGTTTTTATTCAATTTCCATTAATGTTTACTGGGGCTTCGCTTTAACGATCTCATATATTTTTATATTATAAGGTAATTCTTAGAGTTATAATATAAACATCACAGATAATATGTTACGATAGTTTTTTAAATGTTGACAACAGAATGACCGCCACAACTGTTAAAGGTGAAGAAAATAGCTGGCTTGATGTTTAGATTAGTGGATTTGTTACACATTAGTTTTTCCAAAAGATGAACATGTTCTTCATTCCTTTTTTTATTTCTATGTCAAGCAAAAAGGAGAAAGTACCAAAGATACAAATATTTAGAAGGAATATGATCGTAGAATATAATTATATCGATAACTATGTAGGTATGTCCCCGACGAGTTGGACTGAACAAACAAATTGGCCTAATACATGGATATGTTCAAAAATAGAGTACTATCACATCCGATCAACTAATATTACCTAAGTTGATTCGCAAGATCAATTTACATTTAATTCAAGGATTATAGATTTATATACGTATGAATAACTTCATTTATAAATGTTATTCAGTATATTAGAAGATTCTGCAGCTATGGTTAAATATGTTAAAGTTTAATTCACAGACCAATATGAATCGGGATACTTGACGATCGGAATCACCTTTTGGCTTGACTAGAACAGTGGAGTAGTTTAACCGTGTAGTGTTATCTCGAAATCTATTATTATTACTATTTTTATTTAATTAGCCATTGGGGTTAAGCATTAGTTACATATTACAAAGATTTGTAATCCTCAAATTAATCGTTTTTAGTTTATAAATAAATAAAAATGTATCGAGCCTGGGTTTAAATATATCAATTGTCAATGTTACGATATAATATGTTATTATTTTGCTTATATGATAAACACAAGTCACCAGTAAATAAATAGAAGATGAACATCTGATTGTCCCTCATGTACTTCTGATTTCTGATTGTACTCATGGGTATTTCATACCGCGCATCTCAGGATTAATTCCCTGCGGCGGTCCGCACCGTGGTTTATGTATAAAAATAAAAGCATTTATAAAAAGTGAAACAAAAACATTATAAGAACATACGTAGATACACGTATCTACGTGACGCTTAAATAAAACTGTTGTGATGAAAATTATTATTGTCTCGGGCTTATTTACAGGACCTTTTATAGGGTTTTCATGACTATCTTTTCAGTACTCAAATTTAATGTTATTTTTTTTTCGCTGATACGTACACATTCCATCAACGCATATTGAATACATGTAAAATAATAATAGATAATATAGTTTTTTCATCGAAAATACGAATGTGCTTATAGAGCTTTATTCAAAAAATTCACAGATTTTGTGCCTCACACGACGATCGAGCTTATAGGGAATTAATCTACGGAATTGGAAAAAATATTGTCGCTGAGCGACGAGAAAGTCGTTGAGAAAAAAAATATCGTGCTGACTTTTTTATAAAAGGTAAGGCTACAGGGCAAACCCTGAACCCGATCGTCTTTGTTCTAGGCTCAAATTGTAGCTGACTTAACTGTCCAGAGGAGTTTTCCTCAAATTTTTGATATCATTCTTCGTTTCCAAAATATCGTGCGCCTAAATAAAAATTCATACTTTTTTTTTGTTTTTGACTTGCTCGAATAATTTTTTTCGTGAAATCGGAGCCTACACTGGAGCGAATGAAAAGACATTTCCAATGTCAAAACTTATCGTAAACTAATTCATCCATGAAGATTTACTCATACAATTTCTGTTATCGCAATAAATAAGGATTGATTTTAAAAGCGCACATTTCCAAAGACAAAGAAAGAGAGTGCCACATTCAAATATAGATCGCCAGTTGGGAGCCTCGAGATTCAACCAGCTTACTACTGTTGGGTATTGATGGTGTTGATCCCTGTGGAGTTGGACGATCGCATTGCTAACTGGACTCTACCCGTCCTTTGAGACATAAACCCTTTCGAAAACTGTTCGTATAAAGAGGGGATTTTCATTGCCCGCTATCCCGAAGTACGAAAATTGGTCTATCACCGAACCATGGACATTAAATTCACATGCCTCAACCATAATTATATCGCTATATAGCTTTAATCGTATTTATATAACGTTATCTTTATGGCCACGTCATGTACAAATGCATTAGGGGAGTCAACACGAGCGATAAAAAATCTATAATCCAGACAATTTTGCAAATGAGTGGCGCCCTCTCTCCGCCCGCCTCGATCGCCATTAGAACTTTCTTTTATCGCATTAGACGTCGCACTGAGCGCCACGCCGGATGCACGAAGATAATATTAAGGACATTTTCGATTTGGTATTTCAATAGGAATTAATGGAGAATTTATAAGATACCTTACGACATCTGTCTATCCTGCTAGTTGACATAGAAACTTGGAATTTGATTATATTACTTTGTTAACTTAAGTTCGCGATATCTTAATAAATACATATCATATATACATACTACCACAGACGCTTTTACAAGTCCATTTAAATACGTTGGACGTTACTACATTTTTAGTAAATACATTTATTATAGAAATTAACTTATCGCTAGGAGTTATCAGAATGAATTTGTTTTATAATATTTACATATTTGAACCCTTACCTATGACATTCAAAATCACCAAAAGATATGAAATTGTAAGATAAATATTATGTTAATTATCTTATAGGGATTATTAATTAATATTTTCTGTATTTGATAACATTTGAAGAAAGTTTTGTTTTAAATTACTTTAGTTTCTAAT
>DWPT01003728.1:0-14040 GCA_018251895.1 Agathymus mariae mariae
ATACCAATAATAATATTAACGACTTAATAATAATATTGATAATATAATCTTTACGCAAAGCCCTACCACCAAGCAAAACAAGGAATGCTTCGTTACATGTAAGTGAAAATCACATTTAGCAGACATTCTAATTTTGTTGAAATTCTATCACTTGCAAAGGATTCTAAATCGAACTGTAATCGGTTTTTTTTTTTTTCAAATTTATGTGTGTACTTTAAATTCATTGTAACCTATCTCAATAACATGACCCATCACAGATAGGACAGTTCATCAACAATAATCAGTGCTCTCGGGACTGCACTTAGCCGCTACGGGAAGTAATAAGCCAAATTGATAATGATTTCATACAACTTACTTTTATGACGAGATGCAAAACTTTGACGTGTTTACCGTCTTACCGAGAGTTCGCAAAGTTTTATTAATTTTTTACTTCGTGACTTTCACAATATGAAATAATTTCATCCTGTTAACGTAACGTGCCAAACTTCGTGGACAATGTTGCAAGGTATCGCGATTCTTTAGACATAAATTACATCAACAAGCGGCAATCAAAACGGATTCTTTGTTGTCAGTTGATGAAGCTGCTATAGCCAGGCGACAGCTGTAAACGTACCGTTGCATAACCGCTCGGCACGAGTGCGGATTGGATTAGATTTAACTATTGATATAACTCAGACCATACCATTATAGGGTTAATAAACAGGAACTCTTACTTAAATTTATTTACCCTAAATTGTTATTTATGTAACTCTCTACCGTGTCCTTAATAGATTAATTTATGTAATAGTACTGACATTATTTTATCTTTTCGTACACCACTAATCCTTTACCTATTATTTCTATCCCTGTATTCAACCAAATGGCAGACAACCAAGAGTTCGCTTTCAGCGCTAAGAGCATCTATAGCATATCTTTAGCTATGCGGCTTTATCGTATACGTTACTGTTTTTTGGTGTACAATAGCTTGTGTTGTATTAAATGTCCGACGACCATTAAATAAACAAAGTCCACGCTCGAACACAGTGCGGGCACTATTCCATGTGTTGCGAATGACATGGATGTACGAAAATATAGCATCATAACAGTCTTGACCCGAGAATGAACATTTCCATATTTTTTTATTCATTAATTTTGCTGGACACTTAATGTCCCCATCTGATCCTTCCGTCCTTTTGTTTGCACAAATTGTAAACAGACGTTTAGACGATGCTTGCTCGAATAATTTATCAATGTTGTGAGTTTGTATTAATGTCGCACAATTAAATCGTGTATAATATCAAGTATTAAAATGTAGAAGATACAAACAAGTACATTTTGATAAGATTTTAATTCTTAACGCGCTAAGGAGGTAAAAAAATAAGTTCTCAATTTATCTAGCACACAGTGTGTAGTCTATTTGGAAAGTACGATGACAATGACGATGCGTTTTTACGACTTTCTTCCAGCTACCATTTTAACAAAGAACTTGGCTCCTTTAAACATAAAAGTTTTTCACAGCGTTAACTTTTTCGGCAGAGTTCTCGAAAATCGAAAGCGAACTGAATCAATGCGTCAAGTCAGGTTGCCAATGTTCCCAGCTTAATAAATCCTGGAAAATTCATACACAACGCGCAGCGAATATAAATAACGACTTAGTGAAATGGCAATCTTATAAATCCGTATATCAACACGGCAAGAATAAGAAATATGGAAAGTTTGCTTAACTATTGCTGCACGTAGTAAACATATAAACACGCAGAGGGGGAGAGAGGAAGAGGCTGGAGTTGAATAATAGACACACATAGAGCTATAGCTAGCAGAAATAAATATGTAGTAGAATTAACGAGTCACAGTCGATGCCATCAGTATATCTATATTTTTATATTGTAATTAAATATTTAATGGTGCCAATTGAAATGTTAATTGGAGGAATGAAAATGAAAATGTAAATGGCTATTACAGCCCGAGTCTCACGATCCATATAAATTATGAATTTAAAATGTAATTAAGATCGATATTTTCGAAGTCAACACAATTATCTTTAGGGATATAAATGATAGAAATGCTGTTGATAGTAGCAGGCGTTTTTCTTCCACTGATTTAAGGGCTGGACCCTTGTATGCGCAGATGATGAAGCCCTCTCCACCTTTCACAATCGAGAGCCACTTCCTTTATTTCCTTGTACGACATGACGCCGACTTTCTTCTTTATCTGTTTCATACAATTGTTTTTTGGTTTGCCTCTCCCTCTCTTCCCCTTGATGATGTTTATTTATAAAAACGTCATGTTGTACGTGTCCGATCATCCAGCGTCTTCTATTTTAAATTGTCTCTATTAATGTTCTTCTCTCATCTACTCTCTGAAGCACTTCCACATTGGTCATTTTCTCTGTCCAGCTTATCTTTTCCATCCTCCTCCAGCACCACATTTCAAATGCTTCAAGCGTTTCCTTATCTATTTGTTTTCCTGATATCAAAACTAGAATTGCCATAGCAATACAAGCATCACGCTTTACTTTGTGGAAATTTATTGTTATTGAATTAGTATTATTTTACTTTGCAAAGTAAATGAATACTAACATAATGAAAGAAATGTTATATGTTTAACGCACACAAACTTACCCTTACGGTTAAAAGTGTTTTTGCCGGTTATAAAATAAATATATCAATACTAATATTATAAATAAAGACTACAGTCTTTCTTAATCACTTTACGAAATTCACAAATTTCGTAAGTATGTGTATATTACGTAAGTAATCAGATCCCAGCACCTATTTCAAAATGTATTTTATCATTTCAAAGGTATATTATTCCAGACGGATTTACGCTACATAAATTACCTAGCGCTGTGATTATAATTAGTTCGTTTTAATTAATAATATGTATTAAGTCTCTGTGATATTTACTACGATTGATAATTGTTAAATCCAACCGAAGTCGGGGCGGGCGGTTATTAAATAACATGCGTTTCTTAACTAGTATAGTAGTTATCATACTGACTTTGATTGTAACCTTACATGAGACTGATACGCGTCGCCCAAAGTCAGACTTATAGATAACATCGGCGTGTTGGTTGTGAAATAAATATAAGGTGATATAAATACAAGGTAACATAAGTGTCTCCGTGGTGACCCGATTGTTTCTAAGGTTCGTTTCTATAACCTTATCTGTAATGGATATAGATTTTTTATTCAGTTGATTTTCGCACACACTTTTTGAAAGACACGCTATGCCATAGCGTCACCAAATCCCTACCGTAACTAGTCTCAAGTCTCAAAAAGCGACACTAGGATTACACTACTACTCTACTCGGTGGCGGGGCTTCGTGTAAGGATTATATTACCAGTATTTTTAGTAAATTATTAATATTATTACTGGTATTATTGTCTTTTCGTGATGCCTGCTTAGCTACCTACCACCCTCCTGCTAGAGTCAGCCGCCAAACAACTCGTCGTGTTCCAGCTGGAGGCTTGAGAGCCAGTACTTCCTTTCCTACCTTCTTCTCACATCGTGGCCGACAATCATCGGTGATACCTTTGGTCTTTCCGATGCTCATAGGCGACGATGACAGCTTACAATTAGATGTCTCGTCTGATCCTTTGTCGGCCATTAACAATATTACTATTCACATTTACAGATTGTAACACACACACAGTCTTATCCATAACATAGCTTACAATTATTATTAATAAAGAGCAAAACTCCAAACCGTCTCACAAACACTCAGCCTATCAAAGTATTCTGCAGAACAAACAGTTTTTTCTTTTATCCATAATCCCAATTCACTTTTACTTTCACGAGAAAACTTTTCAATATTTGTAGCGATCTTACCTATCAATCGGATTCAGAGTTCGATACCCCAGACAGGCTACACAACTGCGAGGTAGATGAAACCTAGATCTGAGATCTTGTCTCTTTTTTACGACTTAAGTGCGAAAATCCATACACAAACAAGACTGTGTGAGTACGTTTACTTAATTGATAACATCAAGCATTACCAACCTTAATATCGGCCTTGTGTAAGCAATGCTCAGCAGATATTCTCGGCAGTAAGATACGGTAATACCACTGCCGGATGCTCGCTGTGCCGACGCTTAATATGTATATGTATCGCTCGTGTTAATATTAAATACTCGGTGAATATTAAGCCCGCTGTCTTTCAATTGACTTTCGCAAACGGTTACAAATGTCAATTATTTGATTGCAGATAAGTTATTTGTGAGTCATGCTTCAACAAATATCCGATTTTGATTTTGAGTAAGCGTTCCTGAGGTGGATGATCCGACGTCCGACGCTAGAGGTGATAGAGTTAAAACAATTCTAGTGTCTTCGATAATTTAATTATCAATTTCATTATTACAACCTATAATTTTCTCAAAACACAACCTTCGGCTCTGATCACAATGAATAAGTTAATTCCACGCTGACGTAGTGGGAGTTGGCAGACTTCACATACTTTTGAGCACATGGAGAATTCTTAGGTGTGCAGGGTTCCACACGATGTTTCGTTTACTAAACGAGCGATAGTTAATTTGTAAATACGGATATTTGAAAATTAAAAGCGAGTCCAGGATTAGAACTCGTGCGCGTGACAACATTCAAACCGGCTATCGCTGCCTAATTGTAATTGAATGGATGGTCGTTTTTGACACAAAGCCCTTGCAGATACCAATCCTATAAAACACCGTAGCAGTAGTGCTGTCGATTGATCCATTAGTCAATGCAGTGGTGTCATCTGATACCTTAAACATAACCTGTGGAATATTGTAACGTTATCACTGAAATTGCATATGCATTCGTATAACTACATCTCAGAACGAGCTTCGCTGCGACTGACTAATAGCGCCACCTATTTTTGTACTCGACAAAACTGTTACTATTATTTTATCAAGCGTATTATAAATTGTATATTTTCAACATTTTTTTAAGTTTAGGATTTAGGATTCTATTTTCTCAGTTCTGTGAATTACAAGAATATTTTTTTCATATAGAATAATGCTCGAAAACAATCTCATCTGAGGGTAAGTGGTGATGAATTTTACGATGTTGAACGCACTAACTTATAAAAGCCTATTCACTCTCCTCTCGAAGATTCCCACATCGTAAGAAGGCGGGAACACCGACGCGCAAGTTATTCCAGTCCTTTGCAGTGCGCACAATGAATGACGAATAGTGACCATATAATACGCACAATGAATAGTTATTTATTGCAATAGCTACAACAAGAGTCGAAACTTTATTTGCTAGCCTCGCAACAGAACTAAAATATACTGGTTTTAACCAACTATTCTGCGAGGAGAGTTAGTATCAAAAATGATGATGTATGAAATGGACTTTGGTGTGACTTTTCGAAAGTATACTACAGCATCGCTTCAACAAATCCCTGCCGTGTGTAAAACCTGAAGATGAAGCTTGTTTTTCCTGCTAACAATTGTTAATACAGAAATTAATACTACTTATTATATATTAGATTTACGTCCAAGCAGTCTTGTCTTTAAAGTAATCGTCTCGTCCATAGTGATATTACAAGGAGATGGGCGAATTTAGTGAATTTGTGGATATGCGGAAGGTAATCTCTGGAACCATGGCACCTATTTGAGAAATTGGTTTACCAAAAAAATTATTTACCATTCGAAAGGTATATTATACCGGATGCATATAGGCTATATGATTTTTTCATCCGAACGAAGTCGTTGCGGATCGCTGGCTTGTAATAAATTTTCTTCATAAGAATGCTTTTGACGTGAGTTTTTAATTTACATTATGGCATTTTATTATTCCGAACGGAATTTTAATATAGATTTTTACACATTTTTACCCATGTTATCAACAAGTTTTCTGAATCTTATTTGTTGTAATCAGTTTAACCTTCTTCCTAGTATTGATGTTGTGAACATCACTCTTCTTAAGAATGCTATCTGAGTATTTTTTCGTACATAATCTTTCTTTATATTTATATATAATATTTCATATTAATATAGACAATATTTCTTTATTTCTTGTGTACATACACACATATCACTGAACTCCTCCTAAACGACTGGACCGATTTTGATGAAATTTTTTGTGTGTTCAAGGGGATTTGGGAATGGTTTAGATTCACAATTTAGTCCACTGGAAAACGATTTTTGGAAAATTTAAAATTTCCACTTTAAATTCTCAAATTAAAGAGGTGTATTCAGAACAACGTACGTAGGGTCCGCTAGTATTATATAAAATGTAATGTGATACTACTTTACAAGTTAACATATTGAATACTTTAAAGAGAGCTAAGAGAGCTCTGCTCTGTTCTGCTGTTCTTTCTGTAAATAGAAATTAATACAATATCTGTAGCCAAGCCCGATAACAACAGACCATAGGACATCGGACTGTGAAAGTGGCGAAGATACTCTAATCTTGCTGTTCCTCCCGTTTCTACGTCAGCGCACAGCATAAGCAGAGAAACTACGTCTCCTTTACATAATAATTGACAGTCTATGTTAAGATCAAGAAATGTTGTTGAATTTACTAGTTCAAACACTTCCTCGTTGATAACAATTTGAGTTGGGATCTGTCTTACATTTGGTAACGTTGATTTAATAATTACGGTTTTACAGAGTTTAACATAAAGCTCTTACATGTAACAGTATTATTTACCATCGTCAAAACATTGTTTTCTTCTATTGTCACTTATATGTTTATCAGTTGCCTGAATTAACAGACAACAATTCCAAAAGTATAATATTTTGACTTACATGGATAAAAAAAGCGTATAATTATATTAAAATTGACAGATTTTATTTCAAGAATGCTTATATTGCGTTACCTTCCGTCGCATTACGGTAGTACTATCAAGGCCAGGATGTGATGAAATTTTATTAAATCAAATACTATATGGTGATTAAATATTAAATCTAAATTATATTAGAGCACTACAAATCGGTAACAGATCGATGCGATTTATGAAAAGTTATAGATTTAAAATTAAAATATACCTCTTTTATGAATGCTCCAAACAGAATTTAGGTGGTAGAACTTTTATACGGTTATGGCCACGAGCAAACGTGCCGTTTCCATGGACAAGTCAGGTGACATATCGGGGTCATCACCATCTCGTTGTGGGATAAAACATATTTTTTAAAACATTACTCTATTAGATTTAAATAGTCTTAATTAACTGATCTCGACTACTAAACTATCCAGCAGCAGAGGCGATCGCTTACTTCAAGGATGTAGACGGATGTAGAAGGATGTCGCCGCAATGGTTATCTTAGAAGCGGTGGTTGTTTCGCGACACTCCTCGTGGCGTGGGGACAGGACACGACAGTCAGGATGTAAGGGTCGTGTAACATGCGTGGAAACATTTATCACGTTATTTACACATCAAAGAAATATTTATAGTAAAATCTTACATCGCCTGCTATAATAGTGGCACGTCGGTAAATCGCAGTCCCGTTGCCAATGCGGGCTTATAAATTACATACGGCACGATTCGAATTACTCTTTTTATACAGTTTGCATCGCTTGCTGACGAACGGTAATGAAAGTTTACGAAAGGAAAATGTTTACAGTTTAGAAGCTTTTTAATGTTTTTTACAGATTAAAACAGTTTTTATGAGTTGATTTAGGATTTATTTATTTTGTTTATAATTAAAAACATCCTAGCAATTTTTATTACTTAGAATAACTTTATTGGTTATTTCAAAATCACCTAAATGTAGTATTGGCTGATAAAGTGCGTTAAATTACTTAAAGCCTATTCAAAATATAATTTTATTTTGGCACTTATTAAGTTATCACTTCAATCCGATTGTATCCAGCCATTATTGGATCTGCAAAAGAGAGTGCACTATCAAACAATTTCTCAAGTAAAACGTCCAAGTTTGTATGAAAAAACCTGTTGTAGTGATATCGCAAATTTCAATGGCACTGGTCAGGCATCGTTCCAGGTATTTCAATTATAGGACTTACGTACATTATTTTGGAACTAATGACAAAAAAACGTTAAAAAAAACCTATTGTAGTGATATCGCAAATTTCAATGGCACTAGTCAGGCATCGTTCCAGGTATTTCAATTATAGGACTTACGTACATTATTTTGGAACTAATGACAAAAAAACGTTAAAAAAAACCTATTGTAGTGATATCGCAAATTTCAATGGCACTAGTCAGGCATCGTTCCAGGTATTTCAATTATAGGACTTACGTACATTATTTTGGAACTAATGAGAAAAAAATTGCCACTGGACCTAAAGTTTTATACTAACGCTGGAAATTAACTAATTAATTATTATTATTAATTATTAATAAACCCTATGCCTATGTAAATTAAAAAAAACAGTAATTAAGAAACATTCGAGATTAATTTTAGAAATGTAGCACCGTCGCATGCTCACATCGTAAATTACACTAATAGCACATAGCCATATAACCAATGTGAAAAGCTGGACATTGCCTTACGAGAAAATAATGTTACAACAAGCCCAAAACATAATATCTACGGCCCAACACAATGGCGGAGGTAACGGTGAAAGTCTCGTGGATGGAACTCGACTACCACATTCTTTAGTCGGTTAGACTTCGAAAAATAAGAGGTTCTCAATTCGTTTAATTTTTTTTATGTTCGTTACCTCAGAACTCCGACATTTATATAACCGATTTAGATAATTCCTTTTTTTGTTTGAGAGGATATATTTGTTGTTCGGTCTCAAAATAGGGTATCAAGTAAATGAAATCGCCCTTATAGAGTAGGGCAAATTTTATGTATAATTTCGGTCAAATGTCGATGTAGGATTTTTTTTTTCGTTAAAGTATTTGTTATTATTAGCTTTTATACAAAAAAAAATTAGCAGAATAAAATAAGAATTGTTGTATATCACGGATATATAGGTACGTAACGATGCATTACACACTGATAGCAGGTACGTTGTTATCATGAACGTTGATGGTTCAGGACTAGTGAATAAGCTTTCACAGTGTTAGTTCAGTTCGACGCTTCGGGTAGGAAAATAGTCAAGAATTAAGTTAAGACTGTTATTATGTAAACAACAAGATATTTAACAACAATTAAGAACTTAAATTTAAAAAAAAAAGTAGCTATTTGATATAGCATTCATACAATTTATCACCAGTAAACGAATAAACACGAATAACACCAATAAAGTAAAGTAAGAAACGAAATCCCACCTTCAAATAAGGAGAGGTGGTGAAATTCTGAGATAATATCGTTCTGCATATGCCATCATGATATGATACCTTAGAAGAAGCAGGAAAATTCAAAAGCAGAAAAAATTCCTAGCTGCATCTATAATGTTGAACATAAAGCCTACCGAGTATTTCATCTGTCCGAACTACCTCGTCGTTGCCGGGAACTTAACACAGCGGAAACAAATTAATTTCTTCATGCTTCCGCTGCACTTTTTTTGTTAATTTTGATTTTCGTTGACGTATTTTCGTTACTTCACACAAAATTCACGCAGAGAGTGTTTCAATAAAGTTATTATTATATTTATTTTTACATGTTGTAAAATGAGAGGGTAATATTAAGCGATGTAAAGCATGCAATATTTTGCAAAAAAATTATAAAATCCCTTAATAAAACCTGTGAAGCGAAAAAATGTTTAAGCAGAATAATTCCCAAATTCCACATGTTTTAAGTAAAGCCTAGCGAATGTTGCAGCTATCCGTCATCTAGTTGCAGGAAACTGTGCACAACGGAAGCACATTGCTCCCTTCATCCCTACGTTGTATTGTGTGACTTAATTTGAGGTTGTGACTCAGTAAAAGTCTTTCAACCAGTCTTCGCGTCACGCTTTGTACATCAAATACTCGTACAGCTTGGGGTTGTAATTCCAGTGTTTGGCAAATGTAACAAAGTACAATCATTCGTATTCCCGCAACGTTCGCCCTTTTGGCTGTAAATATTCGACGTATGTTTCTAATACATTTCTCTCCTTTTGTGTGGTAACGAGAACATTTTGGTGTGAAATCACGGTTCTGAGTTATCGTATTACAGTTATTTGTTGGGCGGGGACTGTATTGCTATTCATAGGTCACTTTGACCCATAACGACCAATTGTAGTCAGCCCTGACCACAATCTACAGGCTACAATGTGGTTCTCTGACAATTGTAAAAATTAATGATATAAATTTTGAGGGTTTAATTAGTTAATTATTTAATTTTGCTTCCTTACAATTTGTTAAAAGATAGCGAAAACGGTTCAAATGTAAAATCGAGCTTACATTGTCATAGACATTTGAATACAAAAAAAAAAACATAAAACTATATTATTTATAAGTCATCATCAATAAATGGATGATTAAATACATGATTGATGATCTTGTGTGTTAATATTTGTAAGAGACAAAGTCTGTTGTGAAACTCGAGATTAAATATGTTAAGATTATTTCGAAAATCAAATTAAGTTTATATCGATGTCGAGAGTTAGCCAATAGTCCTTGGAATTGTTATAATGTACAAATGTGCTACTTAATCCTATGATTCTATTTCAAGATACTCCTAGCGTAACGAAGAAATATATTGTGTTCTTTGTGCCTTTAAAAATATGAATCCAAAGACCTGTGTGTACAAAAATAGCAATGGATCTGTCTGTAATTGGTAAATGACGTTTGATCTAAACCGGCGTGCTTCAACAATCAAATTGGCATAAATGTACATTTTAGGTAATTTTAGGATTCCATGCATCTAATAAAAAACCGAACCCTTATAAAACAAGCACGTTTTTCTGTGTCTATCCGTGAGTCACAAAGTACAAGTAATTTCAGATCAGAATCTATGATTACAGGATAACTTATAAGGAAATAGTGTGTCTTTGAATTTAATTACAAGATTAAAAGGCAAACATTCAAGTGGGATACATTTAAAGTACGGAACCTTTGACCACGCGAGTCCGACTCGAACTTGACGAATTAATTACCAAAATACTCAGTCAATGTCATTCAAAATACTTATGTCATTGTAGTAACAGTCAAAGTAATACCGGGCTAATTGGAAATTGTTAATTCATCCCCACTGGAGCATGCAAATTAAATGTCCTCACTTATCCGACAAATTGTCGAGAGCAAGATGAGAATTGCGAGACATTGTAATGAAGGCCGAATAACACACACCTAAACAAGATACATTTTTTGTCATCGAAATGTGTTTCGATCTAGATGTCTATGTCATTCGGACAGCAATTTGACTGCAAATTTGGGTATTAAAGCGCGCATAAAATGTAAACGACAAAACATTGTCTTCTTCTTCCAAGTCGTCTCTTCATTACTGAAGCTCGTGCCTGCTTTGATAGTCCCTTATGCAGTTGTTTCCAATGAGGCCGGCCCTCGGCATGTCGGATACATTCGGTGATAGCGATTTGCCAGTGACGATAAGTTTTCGAGGCAATCACCCTCACGGCGAGCTAAATGGGCAAAGTAGGAAAGTATTCTCCGTACGCAAACGGTCGACAGTCTTGTTTGCACTTTTTGCTCTGTTAAGATAGACTTAGATATAGCGGACAAACCGCTTAGCTGTCCACGGAACTCCTACGCCAACACAACATTTCGAAGGCATGGGATCTTTCACCTTTCCCTTGCCCGAAGTGTCCAAGTCTCTGCGCCATAAAGGAATACTGAGCAGACCACTTCGAGGTGTTCTGACAAGTCGCTGTCTTCCAAATGCGACCACTTTGGTAGACCTGTATATATTCCGATTCATCGCCAGAGAAACTCAATCATCATTCAAAAATTCTACAAAGTTTCAATCTATCATGTCCCTAACAAAACCCACTCGCCATGTATTTGTTTTCGTGGCAGCCTTCCACGGCCGTTTAAATTGATTGCCAAAAATATTTTACAAGATTTACATTTCGACATTACAAGACTCTGTTGACTAATAAGTCGACAATTATAACACTTCCAAACTCTTGAAAAGTAATTTCGGGATTTAAAACGCGACGTTATAAACTGAACAGCGTAAAGTGTGAATTCTAAAACTTTAGAATATAAAGTCGTGTATTATTTCCTCCACTGCACGTGGGAAATATGAAACTTGTCAACGGAGGTCAATGGAGCCGCGAACGTGAAGAATCGTTAAGGCAAGTTGTCAAACTCCCTTTAAGTGCCACGTTGATAAATTTTATCTAGTTTATCAGCCGTCCCTTTGAGAGATTCTGGTTTACGTTACTGCCAGGTTTGAGATACATTTTATAGCGATAAATAAACGTATCCTTTTATATCCCTTCGATAACAGTAATTTTTCGTCGAGGAAATGTTTATTTCTTAATAGTGCAAAACCTAGAATGTATCTCAAGATTAGAACTGCCTAAATTTTTTTACTTTGAAATACAATCTCAAAAGTGTATGAACTGATAATAATTATCGCTTTGCAACAATAATACAACTGTTATATTAACTATTTATATAACTATTTTTAGTACTTCTTTCTCGGTTGACAACGCACTGACCTCTTTGGTGTTGCTAGTATCCATGGGTGACGGTGACCACTTACCTTCAGGTGACTCGTGTGCTCGTTTGTAGGCTATTTACAAAAATTAACAGAGGAACGTTAAGCTGAAGATAATATATTTCAACAAAGTAACACGAAGGTACACAAAGATAACTGCAAGTGTATCAGTAGAAGTAATAATATTTTTTAGGTGCAAGGCCTCCCTTGGATCTCAGCCATCTCCAGCTATTTGCACCTCGTTTAACCCTATTGAACAACAGATGAAGCAATGCCGCCATATCATTTCTGTTGGACCTTGGAACACTCTGTACCATCCAGAATCAAACCCGATGATATTCGCGCATATTGGTGGGTGATTGAGCTTCCTGACTTCCCATTACGCTCCTTCAATAATCAACCTTGAGGTTTTAATTTGTTCACATCCAGTATCGAAGAGCCTGTACCAAGGTTTCCCACTGTCTTCATAAATCATCAATGCATCATGATTAATTTGGTTTTATTGACACAAGAAAATACTTCATTAGTAGCATAGCAAAGTTAACTCCAGTTGATTTTTTATCGAGATTAAGGTGAAGGTAGGTCAAGAGGTTCTTAAACAAGTGGATCTTAATGAGACGAGATAACTTAGATAAGATTGATCACTAACTTGGTACTTGACTTACTTAGCTGAGGGAATATTATCTACACTAATAATGAATAATTAAACGGAGCCTTCAATAATTTTGTAAATTTTATCTAGGATATAAATTATCTAATATCCGTAACTTAAACTGTCGGAAAAAATCGGATAATTTGAAATAATTTCAAATTCATATCCAAATCAGAAATTTCATATCCATAACATTCTTACGTGAGACATTCTCTAACCACAAGTAGCAAATTGAAAATATTCCTGGTTTACTCGACCATACTTTAAATGTAACACCTATTTCACCTAAGTGATACTGAATTATATTTCTGGATACAATGTTATTTATGCGCCGCAGCGATAAGCCGACCTGAGTCGCCCGTTTCATTAGACGGAAGATTGATATTTGAATTCGTTATTATTGCATGCAAGTATGTCACTAAAAATTGTCTGTATACAATCAATTAGCCGTCAACTGCAGTGCGTATGTGTTTCTCGACATCACTGAGATTTAAAACGAACACGAGCACCATAGTGAACTGATGGAGTAAACCAATCCATAAATTGAAAGTCCTCATACGTCAACATCGCTACAGCAGCAGACAGCGCTCCGAATCACAAAGTAATAAAAAAATATTGACCAAATGAGGCGTTAATACCGTTATGGCTATCAAAATTGGACTCGATGGAGAGGCGTGCAAAGAGGCTCATTGGTGACCCAGATCTGGTAGGTACCAATCTGCAAAACCTTGAGCACAGGCGCAGGGTTGCCAGCCTCTCTGTCTTCCATAGGATACATTTTGGAGAGTATGCGCACGAATTATTCGAAATAATTCCCCCATCGCCGTTTCTCCATCAAACGACTCGACGTACGGCGGGTCCATCCTTATGCAGTGAACGTACCACCTATACGGACGGCGCGGTTTGCGTCTTCATTCATAATCCGCACTGCAAAGGACTGGAATAACTTGCCCGCGTCGGTGTTCC
>DWPT01003729.1:0-14035 GCA_018251895.1 Agathymus mariae mariae
GGCGCATATTTAATAATACTTTTTTTTTGTTAGTGCTAATTTCAAAAAGAATTGGAATCGTTTAAGAAACACCCGAGGAGCTACTGCCTGTTGATTCAATCATTACGTTTTTTATCTCTACCTGCTCGTCTTCTTTCTCCGCCCTGTTTATCTTCTCTCCTCCAAATGTCTCTTTCTCTCTGTATATACCATATTTTTACGATAAATTCGAAGCGAAGTTTGTGATAACCACACAATGCTTTTTTAATAAATAAAATGGTATTAACTATTCCAGTTAAAATATGTCTGGGAAGGATCGCTATTTTAATGATAAGGCCGCCAATAATTGTACAAATGTAATTACTTTATCATGCTACATGCACCATAAGAATAATTTTATTGAATCACCTATCAACCTTTGTCAGCGTCACTTGACAGACCTAATTCAACTACGTAATAATATTGTCATTACATAACACTGAAGTTTGAGTAACACTGATTTAAACCGACAACATCGTTTAGGCAGCAGCCTTGAGTTAAGCTCCAAGCTTTGGAATTAATTTCCCCATACAACTTAATTAGAATAATAACGTTTTAGTTCGTATGTCTTTTCATTATAGTCATACGAAGTATTTCATAATACACTATACCTACTTGCAAATGTTAGGCAAGGCCTTATCTTTGGTGGTAATACCATTATTCATAAAATAAGCTAATAAATGTTTTAATTGAATAGATTGCATATGTATCAAACATCAGAAGTAAAAAATACTATAGCTCCTATTTACAACAGTTTATATAATTGCCACGTTTTGTAATGGAATTAATTTGAATTTTGCCTTAGTTACTCGGATGGACAGCATTGCTGGCGTCATGGTCAGACATTTTCGCGGACGGAATATTTACTGTTTTAGAAAATTACTAATAAAACATCTGACTGTTTCTGGCTGAGAGGTACTGGTCTCTAGCAAGTTGAACCATCAGTACGGCTCGTCATGACATTTGTCCCTTAGCTAGGCTTCGGTGTAGAACGAGGTGTCGAGAGTTGGGTAACAGCGACAGTGCTGCCATCATCCGGGCTATATGCCGGGTTCAATTTTGTTGCCATTTTATGACTGCCTCCGACATATATTGTGATCGTTGGTGGGTGTCTGTGTTATTTGTGAACGTCTGTACCGATTGAAGTCATATTCACATAATATGTTTGTTTTTTCAAGTCGATGGTTCAAATCCGGGATCATATACTTATCTGCAGGTAAGCTTATACGAATAGTAATATAAAACAGAAAAGATTTAGTAATGACAAGCAAATGCCCCCGCTTCAGAAAAACTACCTAAGAAAAAGCATCTGCATTGTTTAAAGATTGGGTTTTTCTCGTTCTATTGATTAGAAATACATGTATTAATTTGTATTTTTTTTATTTATGGACGGATTGAAATGAAACGAATTTTACATATTAAGTGACGCTTTCTGCAATGCTTTAATGAAAACCGTAACGAAATCGGATAACCCGTTTCTGATATTAGCTTCGTTTGAGATTAGATTAACTATTTTTTGGGTTCTACTGCTTTAATGAAGGCCTCCAATAGTAGTTTACATCATATATCCTTAATGTATGAAAGCGATCAACAAAATGACAGAACAACATCTGTCAGGACAACCAGTATTAAAACAGCTCACTATCGAACTGAATATAGTAAGTAGCATAAAATAAACCCTGGCGGAATCGTTAAAACAGACAAAACACCGTTAATAAGTTATGTTACTATGGTGACACGAAATGTTAGGGGAAGCGTGCAAAATGTACGGGCATTACAACACGGAAAATAATAAAATGGGCTATCGCAACGCAACAAAATGCAAACAGGAGCCAGACACTGTTTAGGATAAAGTTTCAGATCTGGTTTACGCCAACACAAACAGAGGGTAACTGAACGGCCATTTTGAGAGAACCGCGGCGCTGGCGACTGTGGCTTTAGATTAGCACAGTTTAGTCATAGCATCAGGTCTGGTGTAACTGGTTGTTGTAGTTCAAACTTTATAATTGATCATAACCCCCAATATGTACCCTTCCTCCGGGAGCCGTCGTAATTAACTCTTCGATTGTGCTCAGCGAGTGACAGAAACTTGATAAGGATCGCACACACACAAGGGTAATTAAGGTTTATTGACCGTTCAGGAAAGTTTCGTTAATAACACTACTGTTTTTTACTTAAGGAAATTGTTCTAACATTTTTAAATCAAAATTTCTTTAAAGTTAAATATTTTAATTTATTTAAAATTCATTTCAGTAGGCTCAAAAACTGGAAAATTGATGCGGTGAGATAAAACTAGTGCGTACCTAAATATTTTTATCAAACACGATATACATATTAATGGTTGATAGATGAATAACATGTTTTTGACTTTTAGTCTATATATCTTTCTGCCTGGTGGTTAGCCTGTCCGCATGTCATACAGCAACCACTGATAATATTTTAATGTTATTTGACATATTTACAACATGTTATGGGTGGTCATTTAATATATAATAAATATCAAAATTAGTATGTCACTTCTCATATTACGTGCGTACTCTGCACGAAACAAAAGCTTTGTCAGCTTTTTGCAGCCATTGCCATAAACGAATATATTGGAGAAAAACCTATACACACATGTGTTCGAAGTAGCTGACACCAAAATAATAAAAACTGACTTTTATTGCTGTTATTAATATCTGACAAAGGAAACAATTTAAACGGTTTACTGAAGTATAACATTAGGGTTAAGTGAGGGGTTGAATTCTTAGATTATAAATATTAGATCCAAACTTTTTTATTTATAACTGAACAACGATCTCAATCCTACTATATGCTGTATGCCAATTTTTTTAATATATGCATTTATCCAGTCGTAACTTATTACAAAAACACATGAAGACTTTACTTAAGACTGTTTTGTCTCTATTACGTTCTAAGAAATAATTATCAGGTTTTATGTTGAGGTGGCTTTGTCAATTTGTATCAAGCGTACGGACACGAACGAATAATCGCGGTATATGTTTCCAGAGGTATAGCTGACGGGTTGTCGGTACAAAAGAAATAAGAAGAAGAAACCGATACATTGAAACATTTCATGATTGATTTGAAAGAGTGGGTGGTATCCAGGCACGTAATCACATCACTATGTACGAGTACCATCGAGACTTAGCCACGCGATTGAGTCACGAAACCTCTAAAATAACGGATGTGTCACTTCGTACTTTGATTTGCACAATAGGAGAGGTCCGTTTGAAAGCAAACGTGTAGAAGAAGTTATCACAGCCAAAGATTTCGAGGAACGAGTCATATTAGTAATTAAATATATCTTTGTATCAACATTAATAAGTCAAATAAATTTACCTTCATTGAAAAAAAGAGTTATTGGAAAACATTTAAAGAGTTAAGTAACAAAAGTAGGTCATAAAATTTTCGTAAATCACATAATTTTATAAGTTTTGTCAAGTTTAAATGTTTAAGGTTACTTCTCGATTTCAAGAAGGGTTTCGATGTAGTTTCTCTTCCCATACTTAGACAAAACCTCGAATACATTAATATTAAGGGTCCACCTACTAATTTATTGCAAAGTTATTTGTATGGGTGTACTTAACGAGTTAAATTTGGAAATAATATAAGTGGAGGCTTTCATTTTGTAATTGGTGTATCGCAGGGGAATGTACTTGGTCCCACATTATTTTTAATCTACATTAACGATTTAGCTATTCGTTGTATTGGAGGAGGAAACCTGTAGAGGGACTCGTTGTATGGTACTGAGACTAAATTATATACCATATATATATATATATATATATATATATATATAGCAAAAGCCCAATCGCCACACATTCAAATATCACTATAATAAATTCTATATGTTTTACTATCAAAAATAAAATTCAGCTAATAAGTGACTGTACACTGAAAATTTATCAGTGTAATCGAAATAACTTCTTAAATTGTGACTGTAGTGCATTTACAGTCTCATCTACAAAATACGTAGTGGTGGTAATTGGTTAGCAATTTTTTGTCACACCCAAATTTATATTATCAGCCAAGGAATTCGATAATATTATTAATTTGGATATTTTAAACTCTCCGATAAAAATATTTTAATCAGGAATACAAATTAATATTTAGCTTTTGTATGCACTTATGGATTTCTAAATAATAATGAATGTTTATCCATATACAATAGACGCTGAAAGGTTTTGAATCTGGAATATTTTAAACCTAAACTCAAACCTAAGACAGTTTGACGTAAACATAGCGTGTTTGTATGGCTATACTAGAAGCTAGTGTACTGGATATGGCATCCAATGTTTGTAGATAAACAATAAATTTTACGCTCGATCTTAACATTTCATCTAATTTATCGTATATGCTATGTCCGATTTTAAGAGCTATTATTATTATTATTATTAAGATTTTAACTAGTTTTTTGTAATAACACTTTACGATGTCAACTTTTGAATCTTAACTCATATCTTATCTTATAATAATTAAAGTCCAGAATCTTTATTTTATTGATTTATTGATCGAAAATTAAAACAAATTTTCCGTGACAAGAAGTGATGACCGCGTTTTAGGTGGTAAATACATAAATCAACGAGAAGACAACCACACGCAATACACATGCATTCGAACACCAAAATTATCGCCGACTCGTTTTGCCGATTCTTTTTATACGTCTTTCGACATTGCGATCAAAACTAGTAGTAAAAAGCATTTCACCGTGTTTATTACAGTAGGTGAACAGAGCCCCAGGGCCTCCAACATTCACCAACGCCTCATCCGTTGTTCAGTTGTGTACATAACATGCAGGGAAGGAAGGTTTGGACATTTGGAGGTAAGATTTGTAGAGTCTGTGACATAATAATCTATTGAAATACAAAAATAGATATACTGGAGTGGTGTGCTTTAATAATGTTATTCGCATTCTATAAGTTCGTGTATATGATCGGTTCCTAAGTTCACAGTTATTGCGGGTCTTTAGTTTGACAGGTTGACAGCGTTCCGTTGTTAACTTTGCCATGTCAATTTTGATATGACAGGTGACTTTTTATATAACATATTTTCTTATAACGTGGCAAAAGAAGTAAACATTTCAAAGAGAGTACAACATCAACTTTCTTGCTAAGTGTGTGATGGTGTATCGATTTATTTTTACGTTTATTATTTGTAAAATATGGAGAAATAATTTGGCATAGCAAGTGACTCAACATCTATGTTTTCAACCCTAGACTAGACCGGTCTCCGCGTGACCGTTCTAAAATTTCCTTACACGAAAGCTCTTTGCAGTTGACAGGGAAGGGAGATTTCCTTTCCGTTCACAAATATTGTGTTCCAAATTAAAGTTTTCAGCGCGTTTTAACTTGTTAGCAAGCAATTTGAGTTCCAGTTCTTTGAAACGCGATAGACGAACTAAACTGAATTATTACTGACGTGCGCAATTAGGAACTTCGTACCGAATTTTGTGTTTAGTTTTGGCGTCTTAATTATGTTGATGGTACTTACCTGATCTATTAGTCTACCTTCTTTGTGGCGAAATTTAAGTCAAAGTAAATCGGAAGTAAGTAAGGTGAGCGTGGATAAGTTAGGTCATAAATCTTTTTATAGAATTCAATAAGTAGTCTTATTATTTTTTTCAATTATTCTCCAATAGCCAATAACTTTTATTCCACAAAACTTCCGCTTCAAAAAACATTCGATAAATCAAGCTTTAGTGAGGTTCTTAATTTTATCTTCGATGTATTTTTTATGTGCTTAATTGTATTGCTAATGGATAAGGATGATCTGTGACTAAAACACTGCGTTTTAATCCACTTTTTCTTTTAATATAGGCATATATACGAGTACCTCCTCATCGATAGAGAAATGTTTTGTGTACATAATTGTTACGTAATCAAAATTGTTAAACTTTCTTTGTAACAGCGGCAACTATAAATCCAAAGAAGATGAACTGATTTCGCAATAATGTTTTCTTACAATTTACTATTGTATCTTTTGTATAAAATACTGTTAGGTATTAATATTAATACTAGGTATTGAAAATTTTGGATATGTATTGTACTGAACAAATTCAATATCGTTTCGAATATCGTTTATATTCATTTGACTTTAATGCAAACATAGCTGTATTAAATATTTATTATTTATGTTACAATTACCTCAATCAATTTTAAGACCTAAGTGAACTTGCAATATTGATGCGAAATAACAAAGCGTAAATTTATGACAGTTAATTTTATAACGCCTGTAAAATGTTGCTTACATTATTTTTTATGGTTTTGTTATACGCCAAAGTAAAATTATAACTTTGTAAAATTAATTTTATCTAGATTTATGACAGGTATAAAGTTTACGTTAAAATCCGAAACTGGTCGTTGCATGTCATCCATTATCAACTTGCGATCATCCTTTGCGACTGGTAAATTGTCGGTGATGTCTTTGGTGAAACTGATGTGAAATCCTAAACATTTGGTTTCGATAGGTGAGCCCGTTCTTGAGTTATAAAATTACAACGAAAAGTGGCATTGATTTTTATATATATAGATAATGTATGTACAGTTAATTTTGACTATAATATATTGTACATTTAAAGTTTCCAATTATAGTTGGTCCCATTGTTTTAATCGAAGCAAGTAATCATTACGTTTCGGAAATACTATGAGCATTTCTCAATAATTAGGAAAATCTTGAACTTAACACTGAAGGGAAAGTAGCAGGTAGATGGAGATTTCGCCACAGCACGGTATCATGGCTTGAAGACATAAAGCATTGATTTAGCAAGACCTATATTTATCTTCTTAAAGCGGTATTCCTAAATTGCAATCGACATAATAACTGCCAATCTTCAATAAAGGCAACCTAAGAAGAAGACGCGACTTCCGAAAATAAGACCATACCACAAGCGAACTGAAACCATTTAAACGTGGGAATAAATTGCCACAACTGGACTGCTGCTCACTTTTAAATTCTCGCAGCACCCAATACAGAATTCTTCCATGTTTTCGTCCTCAACGCGCTGTCATATTAGACTCGATTCCACATCACAGCACAGCGCAGTTAATTAAGGCACAGCAAGGCTCTGCGCGAAATGGGAAATAGCTAATTATGAACTGCGGGCTGGCTCGGATACTGACGTGACTTCAAAGAAGTGGCGGAAGCGACATTAATAGGATATTATTTTTTTTGAAGGCCCAGTTAGTAGTCACACTGCTTGCCAAATGATAATTAGAACGTTTTGAATGCCCATAGTTGGTGGTACGCACCAAAGTGTTAATAAAATTGAGATTAATTTCGGCCATTGTTTCAGTGTCAAATTGTGGCATTAAACATAAAAATATAATAAGCAAAGCTTTTTAATATATCTACCGAACATTAGGTATCTATTGTACTCCAACTTTGTCATTATATCCAAAATTTGGTTAATGAATTATAGTTAATAAAATGTCTTTGTAGCAAAATGAACTAAATAATAGAAGAAAAAAACAGGTTTTTTTATTTAATAAGTCTGTATCCATAGTCAGAACGTTCTTAGCCCGACGACAAGCTATCTATCGTGATTGACCGGATAAAGCACGGTCGGCAGATGGCACATCTGGTGATATTTCTTGAGTGTTTCCACGCGTGTTCACATCAAGTCATCAGAGCAGATAATAAAATTATTTACAGCAGTTAAGCCACGGAGGCCTTCGGGTGGCTTGCGAACTTTTGGCATTTGATTTGGACACTTTCCACTAGAACAACAATGAAAAGAGATCCATATTTTGCAGGAAGCTCTAATGGTTTGAAACCTTCCAATACTGATGTCATACTTAAACTTGACTTCTAGTTGAATCGATACGTATTCTCTTGCAACCTAGACTGTCTCCAGCTCTGAGCTTTGTAATAGCTTGCGGGATTAAAATATGTATCTAGTTCATTTGACTGTGTTAAGATTATCAGTATTTCTATCAACAAAGATAAGTCGGTTAGTTTGATTGTATCAGATTGTATAAGATTTGATTAGTATTAGAACGGCTATAGGTCCTTAGTGACTTTATGAAAGATACTGAAAAATGCGTGACTAAAAAAAATTACTTGTGCTTGTAAATTTGTTTTTGAAATTTTTTTATTACTATGAAGTATAAAATCAATTTTTCATTCGTAAATTATAATGCGGCTTTTATGTAGAAAAATTAAAAATGTATAAAACGCAAAAAGAAGTGGTACAATAATTGTTTTGGGTGTGGTTACTGCATGTGATAGTGACGATTGTGTTCATCGAAGTCAAGCATTGGCGTGAAACCTCCAACGCGTCCTGCAATTTAAATATAAAACATGTCGGTAAAAAAACATTATTCGAAGCCAACTTTTTCAACGTGACAAACACGACACAAAAATGAAAACAGCCATGTACCCTCGTTGGTGATCAATTGATTGGGCGATCAAAGAATTATGGGTTCGATTATTGGCAAAAAAAAACTTTTAAAAGTCAGATAAGGTCTCAGATCTTGATCATTTGTTATGTCTTTCTGATGTATATATTACACAACAAAAACTCTTAGTACTCTATCAGAGCGTGGTAATTATTTATTGAAAAAATCATATTCATCATTAACGGTACGTACGCATATCACTGAAACTATTCCAAATGTATTTGAAACTCATTACTCAAGGTATAAATTATCCAGTTTATAAACAAACTTACTGTTCAGCGACCAGAAATAGCAGTTGAAGTTTGCAAACTACGAGTATTACGTACCACTTAATGTAATTAACGTAATTAAGGTTTATTACATTAATGTGTTGTTATATTAATGTAATTTGTACCGCTCGGACTTTATTCTCAGTGTAAAGAACCTGTTACATCAAGCATTACATGTTATACATAGCAATAATTAAAATTGAATTTACTTTATTTGTATAATATCCAAACTAAGACAAAAGATGTCTGCTCACGAACAGTAACGAGTTAATAAATTGGCATTTCAGCAGGAAAAATTAATTTGTTTCACATAATTAATTAAGAACTTCTACTTCTGGATTACTTCTGGCTTGAGGGCAGTACCTTTTTTTACCTTCTTCTCATTTCGTGGCCGATAACATGGGCGACAGCGACTGCTTACCATCAGGTTTGTCGGCTATTGACATACAAAACTAATTAAAATTATATGTTATCGTAATAGTATACATCTCAAACATTATGTAATGTATTTTATTCAAACATATTCCCTTAGAGTATTTTTAAAATTCTCTCACGTCAATTTTTTCTGAAATTTCTAATTCATACTTAAAAAAAATAATTTGTGAAACACTTTACTATCATAGAGAGAAGCTAGTTTGAAATCTCTATAACATTTTTGAAGATCAATCCGCAGTCAATATTAACATGTTTTAATGTTTGTATGTATTGGATTTAGTTTTCATGTGTATGTCAGCTGTTACATGTATGTATACCGTTTATATTTATTAGACAGTAGTTTTGGTACGTCATTCCGTAGTGGTTTATGGAGTGAACAGACCTTTTAAATCTCATCCATCCAATATATTTAGTCAGTAAAATGGCTGTGACGTAAGAGTTAAAAAAAAACCGTTTGTAACATTTGGCTGAGGAATTCATAAAAAATTTCGATCCAATTTTGATGTCAATCATTCTAGCTTGTTACATTTTATTAAAATATTTGTGGACTATACTGGTTAGGTAGACGTTAGGCTTCCTCTATTTTATGAAGAGCACTCCTGCAGTCGAGCAATATATTTTACATGTTAATATAAGAGTCACAAAACTCGATTATCTCTACGAGTACAAATGATAAAGTTCTAGTTGATCGCATTCTATAAATTAAGGATATCTAAGAACAACTACTATTGGGAGCCTTTATAAACGCAATAGAACCTTAAACAATAGTTATTAAAAATTTTGTCTGCCTGCCTGTATGGCTGTTTGTCTGTTCGTGTTTTCGTGCCAATCTCAGAAACGGCTAATCCGATTTCTTTACGGTTTTCACAAATGTATTGCAATAATCACATAATATTTGCAGTTCGTTTCATTTCAAACGGTCCATAAATAAAAAAGCTTTTAATTAATACATGTATTTCTAATTCACAGAACGTGAAAAACCCAGATACAATTTTAATCGTAAAGTAGTTTTTCTGAAGCGAATCGAGGGCAGTGTTCTGGTATTCGATAGCAACCATTACAAATTCTTAGCATTCGAAACTTCTTCAAAGGAATATTTTCATCTTCCGTTCTTTAGCCGGCGTTTGATCGAACTCCGTCGAACCTGGCAGACAACGCTGGAGGCCAGAACGGAAATAAGTAATTATAAAGTTACAAGTGTAATTTCTGTATGCGTATGTTTAGGGCGTTTGCATGTATTTGAAACATACTTATCTCATATTATACGTTTGAACAAAGTTTTGAGTGAGTGGGGTGTTTAACCAGTGAATAAGATGTATACAGATAATGGGTGGGTAAATGTTAATTGTACTTATACGTTAAATACGCCTTCATCAGTCTTAATTTGTCTTTGCGTATTGGTTGTCGATGCGTATGTGGAAAGATGTAAGAATTTTCAAGAGTCATAACTTAAATAGACGAAGTAGTGCGTCTTTATATCTACATATTAAATTGATGAGATAATAAAGACATGAATTCCCAAATAAATACGATAACTAACATAAATAACATTTTATACAAACTTGTACAGACTAATTTAAATAACACTTTATGTACAGTGTGTCTTTTTTGTTTTTGACCTTGATATTATTAGTTTTTTTGTTCGTGTTTCGACTGTCATTGTTTTGATGTGAAGAAATACCAATTTTTCAAAAATATAATTTTACAATTTACAGTTATATAATTTCAATAGATCAACAAATTATTTTTTTTGTAGAAATGTTGTATGGCTCACCTGGGGCGAAGATATCTTGCAAATTTTTCCACGCTTGCAAATTTTTCCATAAGGTAAATGTTATAATAAGTTTTGAAGTGTCTCAACCACAGGCACTTTTAGTCCTTACGAGTTACGAGAGAGAGTCAATAGTGTTAACGTATGTTATGCTTACTGCAGTACATCAGTTAAAATCATAACGAAATCGATTAAGCCATCTCTGAGATTAGCGCGAACAAACGCACAGACACAAATTCTAACAACCATTGTTTTGGATTATACTGCTTCAATAAAGGCTTTACAATAGATTTTCTTATATATATTTAATGTACAGAAAGCGATCAGTTAGCATTTTATTATATGTATGGCTATGATTTTGACTGTGCGTTTTTTTATCAGCTAATTAGCAAATTTAGAATTTTGCAAATTTTTGGAAGTACTACTTAATTTTGTCTACAGTAAGTATTTCTTTGCATAAAATGATCACATAATTATAACTATAGTTCCTTCGAATTATATTGTTGTTTACGATTTTAAATATTAAATTTATAGAATACTTATAACCAGCTTTCGGTTTCCTTCAGAAAACCTCCGCATTATATTTAGAAATAACACCCGCTTTGTTTTTGTTGGGAATGTTTTCAATAGTTCTGTGTATTAGAACAAATTCATTTGTTATATTACTTGCAGTCATGATATTATTTTTTACCGTTATATTCACTTTGATTTCTTGTGCCGTGGGAACAAATCCATTTCCTGCTATTAAAAATATTCTAGATTACGACTTATGGCTCTTGTTATGATTTATGCTATGACATAAATTATAAATATCCCAAGAGTCGTTAAACTCTATTTCGTGTCGAACGTTGGATAGACGGACATAAAAAAACGCCTACCAGCATTAAAATTTTCAAAAAATATTTAACGTGAAACCGTTGCCTACTTGCATTATTAACTTAATAGTATATTAGTAGTTGGGATAGGATAGGATACCTTATATACCAGAATAAGTCTCAAAGCAGATTGCACTAAGCGAGTTAGTTATAAGCAGGGCGGTGCAACGCTTTGAAAGCCAGCGCAGTGTAAATGTCACTCTATATGGTAATCCTTGCTTTTACTAGGACCGGGACGTTATGGGCCGAGGCATCTTAATGTTATTTTTATGCTGCAGAAATTGCATAGGACTCAGATTAAGGAAATTTCTTCGCGTTATTAATGATTGTTATGGGCTTGAGTTTTATTTGGTACAAGAATTTAATTAGGACAAGGTTTTTATAAATATGTTAGGTAGGTATATAAGTAGACGGGGCCATTTGATTGTAAGTTATATGGTCAGCTCTTTTCATGGATACTTAGCACCAAGGTGCCAAGATAACGTTGAAGGGGAAGGAGATGACCGACCTGGTTCTGGAAGAACGCCATGTCGGAGTACGAATGGTAACAGAAGAAGTAAATAGGTGGTATTTTCTTTACATTATAGTGTGGTTATTTGGCATAGAGTTTCCTCAAGGAAATTGGTGTGAAAATTTGTAATTATTGTATGTAACATATGTTATAACTACACTGGAGAGCAAAAAAATCGATTCACTCTATATTTTTACAATTCAAGCACTCTAGTACTAAATTAAAACATAAATTTAATTAAAACCTAAATGCTGACGAAAACAGAAATCTATTAGTTTATTTACTATACGAACACAATAAATTATGGGTTATTAAAAATACAGAAGAATTATAATGAACACGTTAACACCACAAGATGTTTCTTACTACGTTATGAAGGCTCTAGTGTAGTGTAGAAAAATTGAGTGAGATAGTAAAAAGACTTTGAAGATGAATTAGAGTGGGTGTTAAATTGTTATCTATTGAAAACCAAGTTAGTAGGTAACATAAATTATTTAGTTGGTGAAAGCCAATGTTAGTGTGGCCGCTGTCTTAATTTGTTCCCGCCTGCTTATGATATGGGAGTCTTCAAGAGGAGAGTGAATAGGCTTTTATAAGTCAGCGCGTTCGACATCTTAGACTTCATCACCACTCATCATCAGGTGGGACTGTTGTCAAGCATCAACTCATTGTATATGTAGGCATATATAAAAAAAAGGAAATTTTAGATACGTCTAAAATTATTTACTCCGAAACAAGAAACCATTTGGCGTCTCAGAGCCATCTTGAAAATGTAAATCCTCGTATATATTTTATAAATGTTAACATTACTGCTTTGTGGTTACCTCCGTCTTTACACTTGCTACTTTCATTATCTTTAAGAAACAACAATACTCCAACTGCAAAGTAAAATTAGGTAGAAGATGTTTCCAATGGGAAATCTTTAGCTTACGTTTTAACTGAAATTAGATTAGGGTTTTTTTGCAGTTCCATTTTCCTTTTTAGATTTTAACTAATGTTATTATTATGAAAACTTATATAGTAAGACGGTTTTGATAAAAAAAAGGTTGTGTGCATGATGTGCGCATATTTGAAGTAACATTTTGCAACTTTGGATTGTTAAATTTATATTCTGTTCACTTATTTTGATAAGAAATAAAATCAAGTGTATAAATAATGACTCCCACTTTCATCAAACTTAAATGAAAATGTAAATATTATTTTTAAAAACGTGTGGACTGTTTCGCAGTAAGCGTCCCATTTATCCCAAAATATAATAAAAATGCGTATTTGTAAGTAAACATGCGTTTGCTTGGGTAACCAATGTATAAGATTTTTTTTCTGCCCTAAAAAAACTAAAAATAATTATTGTTCTTCATCGGAGTGCAATGCCATCTATGCAACGATTTAGGTACTAAAAAAATACAAGTACATCGTCTTAACTCGTGTGTCATGACCTTATTTTTACATTTAGCGCGGTTATAGAAGTTAAATTTCAAAATAATTTGTATATAATTTCAACGTGGGTTTTATTTGATTGTGAATAAAGAAATAAAAATAATACATTGAAATATAATGGAAGAAAAAATAGAAGACACTTGTAATATTACTTTGAACATTCTCCCGTTGTAAAATGTTTAATAGATATTTAGTTAAAGTTTGATACACATTAATTTTGTCATGTATAATAATAATGCATGTATATATGTCGAAATAGGAGGCGTGGCAGGTTTATCTTTATAAGGTTCAGACATTGCAGATGAGAAAACACTATGAAT
>DWPT01003730.1:0-14034 GCA_018251895.1 Agathymus mariae mariae
ACTGAAAGTAGTATAAGTAATTGATTGAATAATAATCGGTAATTTAAAAATTAATTGATAATGTAAAAATTATTAATAAATTAACAAAGCGTATCAATAAACGAAATATTTATCTATGAACGTTATAGATTACTGACGTCAGTAAAACATCGATTTAAGCACAGTGTAGTTGTATTAAAAAGCTTTATCCGTACTTCGTAGACACTCTGACTTATTCGGTAGTTAGTTTATTAGATGGCAAAGGGATTTCATCAAAGTTTAATTATGTCGGCAAAGGTTCTCAGAGATAATAAGGTAATTTACCGAGAGGCGTACGTAATGTTTATTTTTGTTTCACTTTCAAATCCTAGAGAAAATTTGTAACAGTTTTTTCGTGAAAAATGTAAGTACTTTTTTATCTCTGTCACGAAGTTGACTGATATTTAAAGCAAACAATGTAGATTTTTTACGAGTACCGTAACACTGAAAACAATAATAAATCTTGTGTAGATATTTGATCTACTTGAATTTTTTTAACAATATTTCCCATTGGAAACGAAGAACATTGTTTTGTTTTGGTAATGAATACATATTTCGTTTAAATAATGAATTAAAAAATGATTGAGGAAGAAAAAATGTTGGTAATAAGTTTGTACATTTATGCGATGATAACTCATTTCGATTCGTTCGGTATTACGCTGAAAAATACTGCTTCATTAAATTTATAAAATCACCGGCTGCGTACTAATATTACCTTGTCCGTTTTGTCCAACTGAAAATGGGAATAATTACGTGACATAATTCAAGCGACTCGAGGAAAACACTCGACATTCATTTCAATGTTGGTATTGTGCGTACGTTTTAAAAGTTATTAAATTTTTTTAATGTGAACTTGAGATAATTGCCTTTGAACTTTCCCTCCATGAATATAATCTGTTTATAATAATTAATATCGTCATAGTATATTCATAGATAAACTGATAACGATATTTAAAATTATTGTCACACTAGTGGTCGCTAAGATACTATACTAAGCACTAATTTCGAGTTTAACTGATAACAGCTACCCATTCTTCTCAAGCTTATGCGTATATAATACATACAACATAAAGAGTAGATGTAGATAAGTTGATGTAGTTTACTTACTCCCCTGGAGAATTTTAGCTGACTCCAAAATGTGAGCTCTGCTTGTTCTGTTTAAATTAGATACTTCTAACTACATACTAAATCCTTTACATATCTGCCGAGTGAGGTGTCCCGGCCCGGTTTAATTGCCGATCGTAGCAGGCAAAGGGGAATCTTAATGTAAGGGGTGTAAGTGTATCGGAATTTAGGCAACTATAATTGAGCACTCTCATTTTCTTAATCCAGTTTTACTTTTAATTTCTAATTCACATAAAACTTTGAAATATTTTAAGGTACGCACAGAATTTAAACCCAGGCACCACGTACGAGAAATTAAGTCTGTATTCATAAAATAATTTATCGGTATACTTTATCTGTACTACTAAACAAAGTTAGTATGAAGTGAGAACACGTGATTGCTAAACGATAGGTTATATTAAATTGAGGCAAAAAAAACATAAAATGTTGAATAATCATATATAATGTATTGTTCAATGTATTGTTCAAGATGCTTTGAAAAGAAATACATAGATAAACATTTCTATTTTATGGTAGGAACTGACCGCAGTGTAGCAGCTGGATCTATTCAGAGTACAGTGAACTCCCAGTAGGTAGTTGAAAATTGAAATATCATTTTTGTTATCTGTACAATCCGCTCCTCGTCTCATTAATTGTAATCTTTTAACGAATATAATAGTAATATTTATTTATTGCTAAGATTTTCAACTTATTAGTAGGATAGTACAGAAATGCTAAAATCGTATTTATTTAAATGTGTAGTGGGTAAGTACAGTACTAGCAATTTATATATAGAGCAACGTTTGTACCGTGAATAAGAGTAAAGGATAGCTCAGCAATTATTTAAGTGAAAAACAAAATCCGGATGATTTAAATATGTATATATTATTGTATGGTTAAACGGTCACAAAAGTTGAAATTGCAGACGTTAGAATTAACATTCGGTAGGATCATCTCAAATTCAGTATAGTCCTCGTGTAGTTAAGAGTATATCCCTTATTCATAACCCGACTCAAATAATATAGCTTGGTATACAAATAGACTTCAAATGATTACAATAGGCTGGAGAGCCAGTACTTTCTTTCTTTCATTCTTCTTCTTTCTTGGCCGACAACAACAATGCCTTTAGAGTGACCACTTACCATCAGGTGGCTCATCTGCACGTTTGTCGGCTATTTACATTAAAAAAAAAAACATTTTGTAAAATGCACGGCCGTCGAGGTACTTTGATTATCAAGCGCCTTTTAAGAAAGTAGATGTAGAGGTTAATTTTTTTATGAATTATTTTTTCCAAGATCAAGGCAAAGCACACCATCCACTCGATCTCGCATTTAACGCGTAAAATAGAAATAACGCTTTTTATATTAAAATAATTTCAACCTTTACCATGTTCCACTGCATATTTGTAAGATACCCTTGTATGTCAGTCTTCTAAGAAGGCCATTGAAGATAGTGACATTTGTTATTTATGGAACATCTTTCTAACTTTCGCTAGATGAAATGGAGCAGTTCGATAAAGATTTTTTATAGAAACAGCAACAGTTGTGCGAAGTAGCCGGCTACATTTCTTATTACCCTCCTGTTGATATCGTGCGTGCTAGTAAGATTTTAACCTCCTTAGCTAGTTACCAATCACTTTTTAGAATTAAAAGTAACATATTTTTAAAGTTTTGAAGTTGAGAGACAGAAATAAGCAAATGTCCAACTTGTGTATTGGCCGGAATGTAGTTTATTGATCCCTACGTCCTTTAGTGTTACGAACATTCGTACATGGAGACCACTTAGTGTGAGGTGACTCATCTGCCAGTTTAGCAGCAATTTACTTAAAACTATACTGGTTTCCACGTAAAGAAAATATATAATTTCAAAATATCTCTGATACTATATATGGCGTACTATACAGTTAAGATATGCATTGCAAAATATTTGACATAGTCTAACGGTTTCTATGTGGAATATAATAATAGTGAGCTGTCATAAGTTCATAACTTAAATTGCTTTGTACCCACCTTGCCATAGTTCTACTTCAGAAAGCCATAATGTATTATACATTGGAGTCACCTTTCTAGTAGCTATATAAAAGGCAGTTCAGTTCATTTTCAATATTTATAAAGCATAAAAGAAGTTTAAGTGCCTGAACAAAGTATGTTGTTTGAGTTACAATGGATTCAATCTGAAAGTTTGTTCTAAATATAAATTATACGGTAGAATGTAACGACTGAAACAAAAGTTAATATTCGGAGGATTTTAACATAAATATTATTATTGACAACGTTGTGCTTCAAAGGTTATTTGCTTATACACTGTTAAAACTTCATATAAAGTATACGTAAATGTATCAAAACATATGTTTGCAGAAATGCATTTAATATGTACATATGGTAAGATTTTAAGCAGCGAAGCGCTAATAGTCCGATGACTTATGTAAGCAATGAGAGATTGATCGAGTGAGGAGAGTCGGGACGTGGGTGGGTCTGCTAACAAAAAAAATACGGAGCATTTTCGTAGATTGGAGAAGAGCATGTTAGGTTATTGTTGCTAAAATTCTTGTTTTAAGTAGACACGGAAAAACGACGAGATAGATTAACACGCAACAGACTAACTGACACACGGATCCTAAATTTATTTTATTCTGTGGCGTACATGAGTCCCTAAAAATATATACAGGATATAAAAATCGATGGATCTAACAAATACTATATGCAGGAGACATCTATAATAATATTGTAAAGAGAGACTGCGATTTTGTGAGTGTGTATACGGGAGATAATCTTCGGAACCATTACACCTACTGGAAAAGTTCTCTTACCGTTCGAAAAGTGCATTATTCCGGATGGACATAGGACCATTTTGAAGTGTATGTATAAGTAATTGTTCAACCCGAACGAAGTCGGAGCGGCTCAGAACTTATGAGTTTTGTACGTTTTTCTCCTTTTTGTTTGTTAACCGTTTTTTTTGGAAGATTTTGAAGAGCTCTCGTGTCATCTTTAAACAAATGTTGAAAACAGAACTTTATTTAATGATCAAATTTTAACCACTAGGCTACGTAACCACAAGACTAGTTATGCAAATAATTGATAACTTCTACGTCCAATTTGATCTGCGAATTATCGTTAAGCATTACAAATGCTCTTAAATCCTATTACACTGACAATCAAGAACAGATTTCTATTATGTTACAAAGAACATTCATTTATCTTCCTGCCGCGTCTATTATCTTCGTTTTATCATTATAACTTATTACCCGTACATAATCTTGGCTTTATTCGGATAAACGTGCTAACTCCAGTGATTCAATTTTTCATTAAAATTCACGTAAATCTTCGTAATAAAAAATATAACCTAAACGATTAGTTTATAAAAGTATTATAATAGTTTAAATTAACCCATATTTTATTTAAACAATCTAGTAACAATTATAGTAGTATTTAAACAATCGACGGTCTAGTAATATTCTAAAAAAATTAGCACCCTGCTAATTGTTATTTACTTATTTTTTATCAGGTGAAAACAGTGTTAAGTTCAGTGCGTGAAGATTTCGTTAGTGTCGTGTATCATGACACCTAATATGGCACCTAAGAACGCAAAAGTCGAAGTGAAAGCAATGTTGACAGGTTCAGCCGTCGTAATTGTCTGTCAAGTGCGAACTGTCAAGAGTTTCTCCTTGCTACCGCAGCCTCATCATGACCGTGTATGATCTATTATTGGGTTGAAATATTGGCAACAATATCTAAATTAAAAACGTTGTACTTACTGAGAATTACTTAGGGTCTCAGCTGTATAAATACGTCCCGTTCATCAATTATCCTTAAAAGTGGATTATTGTCAAGGCTTTTCTCGATACATGATATTCAACGTAATTATTGTCCAACCATCAATTTATAAATTGCATACCATGAATTGAATCACAAAAATTATGTTTAAAACTTATTATTAATTGAATTGTGCAATTTAGCATATTCTACCTATTGTAAATATTGGAAAAATACTGTGTGTATTTGATGTGTGAATCTATTTAAATGTACCTATATATAATTTAAGGTAAAAATTATATTACTTACCCGTTTTATACAATTTATAGGGTTAATATATATACAGTACAAATTTTGAAGTTGAAACTGATTGATAATAATTTGTGGCCGATTTTTTTATCAGTACACTAACACCAGATGGCTTATATCAACCATAACGATCAGCTGAATTAAGCAATCGTCAATGACAAATTTTGTTGATCACTTTGTGCTTCGAAGGACATGTTTTAGTTATCATCGTTGGGCAGCAATCAATAAGGCTTGAGAGATGATGAGATGAGAGGCTTTTGGATGGTATAAGAATTTTCGACTAATAACCTCTGTAAACAAAAACCCTTCAGGGCAGATTGCCCTCTACAAGCATAGTTAAAAAGTACTTCAAACGTCTTCAATAACGAGGAATGTTCCGTGCCCCACAGTGAACCATTACAGATTCGAAGGCATTTAAAAATATTTATTTGTCTTAGTAATCATGTTTGTCTTTTCAAGTAGTTACAAATTGTTAGATCGTTATGTGGAAAGCGTTGTTTTTGCACTTTCCATCGTATTATTTGTGAAGAACACCTGCGCCCGAAATTTCTTTTTAATGAGACGAAATGATCTGCGACTTAACGTTGTATCCTCTTGTTATAATATTGCTGAATTGCAGTTAGGTATACATTAAAATACGATGCGTTACTGTCATATAGCTGTTGTGGCGTCTCCTTTCAGAATAAGAGGGATTAGAGCCATACTCCTCCATGTAAGCCAAGTGCAATATGAGATACTTCGCAACTTGAGAAAATATTATGTTGTGTCTCACAAGTGCTGTGATTTCCTCTTGATTTAACCGACTTATTTCTCCATACTAATATTATAAAGAGAGAGCTCGAATTTTGTGAGTTTGTGTATGCGGAAGATAATTTCCGGAAACATGGTGCCTATTTGAAAAATTCTAGTTCGATTTAAAAGATATTCCGGATCGACATAGGCTATACAGTATTAAACAAATTCTCTGTCCCTCTGTCTGATTACATGATAATCTCGAAAACCACGGCACGTGTTTTCATAATATAGTTTTTACCACTGGAATGGTTCACGTGAAGCTTTAGGGCACTTAAGTTTACTCTTAAGTTCAAGTCATGCACATTATAATCAGATTGTAATGCTGATGGGAATATTTGGTACAAATGAAAGTCTATATACTCTGTAAATGCTCATAGTCCAAGAACTGTGTTAATATAAGCCATGGTTTGAGTTTATATAGCCCAAGCCATCAATGTGTATTAGAGTAGTGTGGGAGAGGAGCGGCTACCAAAATGTTGAAGCTAGTCACGTATTACCTTTTTATCCTAAGTAAATATATCGCCCACGTTAGATAATGAAGGAGTCAAGCAAGATGTTATTTAAACGCAGACAACTCAGCTCTTACGCACTGAACTACGCCCAATCCGTAACCGCACCGAGTCGAAAATGTTCCGATAGACGATTATAAATCAACAGTGACAACAATATCGTTGATGTAGCGAGCTAGCGAGCGACGTCCCCACAGAGCTCCTCGCAACGTTTGTGAGCGACACGACACCTGCGCCAGAACTGATCCCCCAACTTGTTGGTAGCGTAATACAAATTATACTTGAAATTTAAGGTCTTATATTACTAATAAATTAAGATATCGTGGTAAAGTTCCTGTTTACGATCGCAGCAATATTAATGTGGAACGTTTATCACTTACAAAAGTTGTGGTAGCCTAGAAGTTTGAAAGGTGTTCTTCTAAATCGAGGGCTTGACTTAGAAACCCGCACGTACCTCTAAGTTTTCAAAGATATATTCGTATAACACGTTTAATGTTTCATTTATTGTCTTCCATTTTGGAAGTTGTACCGTTACTCAAAGGGAAGTGTCGTAAAAATGCGAATTTAAATCACTTATTCTGACAAATTGGACTTTTCAATGTATATAAATCAGCGGTGTATTTGTTGTAATTGTGTTCAAAATATATATAATAATACAACTAAATGAACATGACCGCATGTAAAAGTAGAGGAATGAAAAATTAGAAGTAAATAAATAAAAATAAATGTGAAATAATTGATGATGATTAAGACGCAACTGCTGCAGTATTAGGTCCGACCCAAAGGTGAAATTAGAATGATTAACAAATGCAATTTTTTGTTGCTATTTAGCCAGAGGGAGCGATCTCAGTTTTAAACATAATGGGGTCAGAGGGTAACGTAGGCTACTTTTTATCACGTGTTTAATTCATGGTTCCTGTGGGATACATTGGTATTGTAAGACACTAAAATTGTTAAACTGTTGTTATCGAAAGTATCAGTATGACATAACGGATATTTTTTTATTCCTAAAAGTTACAGTTGCCGTAAAACACGTTTTTAAATTTAACATAATTATCTCACATCAAAAGTCTTCTGCAGAATAGTAACGATATAGTACGATGTAATATGGGCTTTAATATTGTGGGTCAGTGTACGGTTACTTTAGAATATATTTATATTTTTGTTCAAAATCTGATTGACGCATTTGATAATATTTGATATTTAATAAGTTAGGCTTTATTATAACACAGATGACACATTTTGTCTCACTAAACGTATTATTTTTGTGGTATGGATTTTATATAGTATAGGTAATTATTTTATAATAAGAATTAAAAATGTGATACACACTATTACATTAATTGAATTATCTGTCAAATACATGCATGCAAACTCATAAACACACACACACACTTACTCTAATCACACTATAACTTGTTTTTTATTCCCTGTTATTTTAAGAAAATAGAATTGTTTCGTTTAATTGAACTTTATGTAAAAGTTATACTAAGAAAAAGAGGGGCATCTTGGCACAGGTAAATACATATTTACTTAAAATGATGCTCCCACTATAGAGAATTATTTGAGAAATAAAAACTATGTTCATTCATATTCAATTATAATAATTTTATAGTTTTCACATTAGTTCTACTGAGATCCGTAATAGTTACAAACTATAAATAGTATAGTTTTTATCCCGATAAATTTATGTTTAAACCATTGACGTGACTTTGACCTATTCGGTATAAACTTGACAAAGTTCATGAATCAACACGGCATATTTTGTAGATCTAGGAATAGCACTTATAATTTATATAAGTTCTTATAATTAAATGATTGTCAACAAATATACCTAAACTATAAAGTGTACAATTTATATAAGACAATGAAACTTCACAATTTTGTGATTTTCATGTCATTATTACTAAGATTTGTAATAAAACTATTCCATATAAATTAAATGGAGAATACATGTGTACCGTGTCCATAAATAGTTATATAAAGTATGGGAATAAATAAATAAGTACACATTATTATCTTGAAAAGTCATACTGAAGTCCCTGACCCTATCTTGACCTAATTTTGCTCGAAGAACTCAAAGGTTTTGGAATAACACAGGGTACTTTGTCTGAGCAAAAATTACAATTACTTTACGTAACGATACATCCTTATATGATTCTAAATGATAATATTAAATGATAAGGTATAGCATAGAGCCGCGCTGTTTGCAATATAGTATCTAATTTGTAATTTGCACATGGACCTGTATGAATAGGATCTGTGCTTTCTAGACATCTGAACTATCTTCTCATAAGTTACTCCCTTAATTCTGTAGACTGCCCTCTGCCATTTACCATGATAAAAAATATTTGCTTATACTATACTCACCGATAATGACCAGGAGTGACGATTATTATCTGAAAGAAAAGAAGATTAATGTACCTGTAAGTTAATAAACTGCATAGTTAAAATATATGTTTCAATATGATTGAAATGCCTATTACTAAAGTTTTCAAGTACAATGGGCTACTTCCATCCTCAAGTTTAAGTCTACTCAACGTGTGCTTCAACGTCATTAAGCTCCTATTACATAGCGTTGTTCGTAAATGCTGAAGTTTCTTTTCAAGTCTCGCTAGCTACCGCTCTCACTTAAAGATATGTATTTCGTAGTTGATTTCTCTCTGTAGCTGATCTCTACAGCAGCGCTTATTTTCCACATATATTTGGTGACGCCACTCGTCCTGCACATGTGCACGGGCAACGGTCAATGAGTATCACCGCACGGATTGTCTGCTCGTGTGTTGGCTGTTGCTATATAAGGTGCTGATACTATGGAAATAGAATATTTATGGATTTCAGTAGTATACTATCATATTCACGTAATTTATTTGCTTCTACCAGTGTTTGAAAAGTCTACTCTGTTAATTTAAGAAAATACATGTTTGTAACATAAATGATACTGGCTGCAGAGATGTTAATATCCAGACACACTTGTCATTAACACATTCATATACGCTACGGCAACCGTTTCCTATTACTTATACTTTCACATATTTTATGAATGTTTGCTTAGGAAATAGAGTACTTTAATTGTAGAATTATACACCAAGGTACATAAAAGGTCATAACATTTTACACAGCAATTGAGAGGACGATACGTTTTGTTCACTATTCGTATTAATTTTAAATTTCCCGCCAATTTGATGGTTCACGGACTTGGTAGGCAATGTTCGGCTACATAACCGACACCGAAGGAACAATGTATCAAGACAAGAGACTACCCTCGGGAAGAAGCGAATGTGTAGAAGATTTATGATCGTGTCCGGCTAGAAAATTCGTTTTCCATTCTATTCTTATTCAAAATTCTAACCAAATATGTATAAGTTACCATTTCCCTTAACTGTCCTTATGAAATAGTGTGCGGGATCCCGTGGGAGTGTTATAAGTCGATAGTTTGCGTGTGGAGTTCAGTGCCGTTGATACTGTATGGTGAAGACCTTCAATCAATTCTTTTCTGTCGGTGGGATATTCAAACCAAACATTAAAATGCGTATCTCGACCCAGAGTGATCCGTGAGACTCTCCTTTCAGCAACACATGTATTTATTATGAATATCGTTATTTTATTTGTACACTTAATACATATGTCACGATATATATGTATACTATACTATATACATAATTATAAAGTAGCCTCATCATATTAAGTTATATCCTTAAATAGCTCTATTTTGTAATTAAATACAACAAGAAAACAAAACAAATAATTTTTTCAGATGCTTTAACGGACCGCAATATGTTGTAAAACTGGATAACAAGTTAATATTTGAACAAAAAAATACGGATTTAGTTTGAAGAAGGCAAATTTCTTGGTTTTTCTTACCCTTTCTTTTGGTTCACCCTTGGGATAGGTATTTCTTATTCAAATTTAATTAGCATCAAATAGGACAATATCTTCTCAAACACAAAAGGAATTTCCCAAATCGGTTGACAAATTACAAATTTCTTAGGTAGCAAACATTAAATAAACACAAACGAATTGAGAACTTCCACCTTTTTTGAAATCCTTTAAAAAAAGCATAGTGAACATTTTTAGCAGTTATGACATTAATGAATAGATTTACAAGAGTGTTTACACACGGGCCCTACTAAAGTTACTTGTACAAGTTCGATCGTAAAAAAAATTGGACAATATGAGAGATACGGCAAAGTAACATTAACTTTGTTAATATGTTCACTATTTCCTCCTCAATGTTAAGCTCTCTCCAAACTCTGTTTCAGATCCCTTCTATTCTTCATCCTTCTCTAATTAGTTTCTTCACTACAGTGATCGACGTTGGAGCTCCTTACCGCTTGCAATCGAATGTGCGCTTGATTTTTTTAAGAAGCTATTGATTGTCTGTTGTTCATCGTCTTGATTACCATTATATTTCTTCTATTTTCTTAACCTTAGCGCCACTATATCTTTTTCTTACCCAATCTTTCCTCTAGTAACATCGGTTATTATACTATCTGTCAACTGTAAACAGTACAATGTCCGCGTGATTGTTTACTTACATTTTATAGTAAATCATTGACGTATACCAACAACAGAAGTGGATTATAAACCGAATCCTGCGGTACGCAACTTCACTAGATTTTTAAATGCCCTAAATTACAATAAATGAATATTTTATGTTAATCTTTTTCATTCTACCACTCAAATAAGATGAAATTAACCTGTGCTTTTATACCGCAGCAGTTAGTACTTTTAAAGAGCAATGGTTCATGCGCCAAGTCAAATACTTTCAGTTAGTCTTAAGATGCCCTTAAAGTATTCTGTGATGCCTCCCAAAGTGTACATTTACTGTTCTTTAAATGTTAAGATATGTATACCTTAAAAGTCATGCCCCATCATCAGTAGCATTGCGAGCTTTAGTGAAACCGTATCGTTTATCACCATTTAACCTTTTAAAGCGAACTTTAATTAAACGTAGACATTTGATTATATATTGAAAGTGGTTTTAACATATAGGGTTATATTTATCGCCTGAACATCTACACAAGCAAAGGTGCGTTAATGAAAAAAAGTTTCATTCGGTGTTTATTTTGCCTATTACTTTATTTATACAGCATTATTTTTGTATATAATTTTTATTTATTACTATTAATATTACTTATGAATTATGTGTATTTATGTATTGTTAGTTGTAGATAATATTGTTTTAGTTTGTATGTAATACATTTGTGTATTATTTTTTGTTTAATAATCTTAGCTATTAGGTTAATTAGGTAAGGAATCATATAATTCCATTTTGCCATTAGAGGTTAATATATGAAGGCAGTTGGAGTCTTTGTTCGTCAAATCTACGTGCTGAATATGTTTTATGTAATTTTAGTGAATTTTCAGTGAAATAATGTTGAATTAATAAGGTTAATTAAATTTTATCGGGAATAGGTATTTATTTATATCACAGTCACGTAATAATTACTTGTATTCCATCGTCTAATTAGCAAGAGTGAATGAATCTGTTTTGAAGGGTGATGGTAAAGTGATACCAAGCTAGGGAATGTCTATTGAAATCTGATGCCGTTTAGAAATCTTCAAGAAGTTTTTTGCAAGGTTCGTTTGTCGGTTTTAATGTCAAAATTTGTAACTAAAATATTTAATTCGCTTATTAATTTTCTTATAATTTGTCACTTTGTGTACATTACAAATAAGTGGTCGATGGATTTGAACAACCTTGGGGCACAGACTAGCGATTGTTTGTGGAAAAAAAATAAACATCAAGTCGATCGCTTCCATATTTCGGAGAGCTCACACGTTGTTGACCCCGGATGTTGTTACTGCGCAAGAGTTGTTACGCATGTGCGCGCTGACATGTGACATAGAAGGCCGACACTAGCGGTATACGGACTTATCGCTTGAAAATTTGCATGGATTTTAATGTTCATTACACACGTAATAATTTGTATGTTTTGGGAATGTATTGCTGCCGGCAGTAATGTCGTGTTTGTCGAACTTAAAATATAATTAAATTATAATATAAAATATAATAAAATCTGTTGCCGGGCTCGAGTCTTCAGTCACTGTGAAAGTGGTTAAAGCCATAGTCTACCAAGCTGACCAAATGTGGATGCGCAGATTTCACATACCTTCAAGAATATTATGAAAAAGGTATACAGGTTTCGTCACCGTACTGTCTATCACCGAAGCATGTAATAATAAATTTGAAATGAAATACGCACATCGTTTCGAAAAATTGGAGGCGCATGCAAATTTGGATCTCAACTCTCAGTTACCAATTTTCAAACAAGACAAGATTTTGTTAAAACAAGACAAGTGTCTGTCTGTGATTTCTAAATAAAAGCGTTTTGTCGTGGTTTCGGGACAAGAGTTAATGGCCTTTTTTGTTAACACGCTTTTCTATATAAGACCACATAACTATTTACCATCAGATGGGATTGTACCCGATCATTGAATTATAATACTACAAAAACGGCCCTTCGCCAAAACGATTTTCCATTGTTCAGCAGGATGCACAAAAATCAAGGGAGGTTAGCCTAGGCTCCATGGTAGAGTAAGCCTATTTCAAGCTTTCAATATTCAGGATTGATTATCGAAGATCTTAAGTACTTTACGTGAAACCTTAGGGATTATTCAGATTATAATTATGGGTATGTCGAGCAAACTGTTATATAAAAAGTATTTTCTACTATCGTTTATGAAGGAGAGAATGTTGATTTTGATTAGCGTTATAACGATTCTATGTATAAAAAAATATTTTTTTTACACAGTAAGTGTTTTTTCTTTTTTTCTTGGCCGATACCGCATTAGTGAGATCTTTGGTGTTAGTAGTGTCCGTAGGTCCACGGTGACCATTATCATCTTGCGCGTTTGTCGGCTATTAACATAAAAAAGTGTGAACAACAAAAATGACAAGTTTGCGTGGTATTCCTTGTTCTGTCTTGAATCCTATCCGTATTGATAGACTAGCTTATCTAGTACTGAATACTCACACTAGAAGGTAGGACTGTGGTGACACAGAGACGAATAGATCACCACAAAATTATGGCTCTAAATTGTAAACCTACAAAATACAAATTAAGTTATTTGCCTTGAAAGTTTTGCGAAGTACATATCATATATTTGTTGTAAGTTTGATGTCGCAACGATAACAAACATAAAGTTTTATCTCGATTTCTTTGAAGATACCGAGCGCCTCCGTAAATAAACGGTTGCTCGGGTGGGCAGTCACAATAGAATTGTGTTGATTTATACCGTGCTGTAGATCTTAAATTAAAAATGTTGTCAGGTGTACTGAATAACATTGAAAGGAAAACAAATTCTAACATTGAAGGAAAAACAGTTTCTAGCCTTGAAATCCATCACTGTGTCGCAGTTCCATATGTGCGGAAATGTAGAACAAAAAAAAACACGCTTTTATTGCCAATCAAACTAAAAACTAGAAAATAATTCTTGATGACAAATAGTTTAATATAACTGTAATAGAAGATGAAACAATCGATCATAATGAATCACCTCAAAACGAAATTATTATAAAATTTAAGCTATTAACACAATAA
>DWPT01003731.1:0-14033 GCA_018251895.1 Agathymus mariae mariae
TTATGCAAATGCAATATGCTGTTATCTGAGAGCATCAGCATCGATGCATGATCAGTTCCATGCATACAGCGGGCCGCTAATGGATTCCAATTGCCTCCAGTGCAACTTCCATTTTAATAAAGAAATGAATAAGATATTTTTTGTGGGTGAGTCGTCAGTAAATAAAGGATATTATAGATAACCCGCCTTAAGCACATCATGGTGAATCATATTTCGACAGTGCCATAAGAGCCGTAGAATATATGCAACTACTATTACATAACTATCGTAACCTGAGCGCTTCAGACAATGTAACTGTAGATGAAGAATTTTGATAACGTCAAAATGTATGGAGTGACTTCAGTCATCAATTTGCATTTAACTGCCCCACCTAACGTTACGATTCATATTCATATTAGTTTTAATCTCGCTTCGCATGGGAAAAATGATCATTTTTACGTTTACAGTTTTATTTATTGTAATATTGTCAAAGCGCTCACAAAATATTATTTTCCATGAACAGAACTTTCATACGATTTTTATACTAGACGCAGCTGAAAAATATCATGTTCCTAAGATAACAAATATTCTACATGCTACTCTTAAGTTATAAGATTACTAAATAATCTTATATAAATAAACGGTTTGGTATTATTTCGGTTTCCACGTAATCCTGTAATTGTATGAAAAAATGTTTTGGTCGCTATGTATATTAACACCGGGTTATGTGGGATTTTTACCGCAATTTAATAGGTTGCCTTCCTCCCCGCTATGTACAAAACTCCGGGATCTTGAACGGAACGCAATCAGGGTCCTGAGCGCGTGCCTCGCTAGGCTCTGTTCCTGATGCGCCTCCGCTCATCCCACATCTTCTGGTGTTTACGGCGGCACACGGCCACACATACCATTATCCTTCCCGGGGTCGCTGACTGACGGTTCAAACTCTCACCCTAGCCGCCCTAGAAGCCCCCTTTTTGTCGCCTCTTACGACAGGCTGGAGGTACCGTAGCCCTATTCAGGTCCCGACCTACATAAACAAACCAAGTCCACCTACAATACATTTAAAAATATTTACTACACAGATCTCGGTACCGCTTTAACAGGTGAAGACACATCTTAGTCACCGATTGGATGCACCACGCACTACGCACCACAAGTCGAGTGTTGTCACGTGGAAAAAAACCACGTGATTATTATGAAATAGCTGATTCCATTACTAACTTTCTGTAATTCCAGCACATAAAGGATACATTTTACTGAAACTACATACTATGCAATGCTACAGATTTTGATCTTCAATAAATATTAAACAAGATGAAAGTATTTTTCCTCTGTTGCAAAAATAACAATAAGTACAAATGTGGAACCAAACAAAAACAAAGTCAAAACAAGTTTTTAAAACGTGAAATAGATATAGAGGATCTATTATTATATGATATATAGGATCCATTGGTTGCGCGAGGCTAATTAAATCCAGTCAACCGAAAATTATGTACCATATGTAAATCATAACCACACCACGGCGCTACGAGGGTACCACGCAGGAAAAGAAGTCTCAAATGTTAATACATTTCAATTGTTTGATTAGACGTCTCAATGTGTCCATTGTTTTCTGAAGCTCTTGTTCTATTTCCATTGTGCAAAACCCGAAATGACTAACTACACTATCCTTGGACCGAAGTAATAAAGCCGGGTGAGTCACGCGCAAGCGTCTAGCGTGGCTCGTACGTTATTACCTTGTCAGGCTTCGATACCGGTATTATTATATGGTGTAGGTATTGTTCCTATCGACTCGAAGAATGTTCAAACAGTGTAAATGAATCTTAAGTCATATTACCAATCACGACTTGAAAATCGGTTATTAAATTAAAAATAAATTATTAAATTCGATTATGATCCAAATCGACACGCGGGGGATCGTTTCGAATCCACGAATATTATGTTTTTTATTCAAATATAAAAATATATTTCCATAGTAGTAAACCGCCCTCGCTTCGCTTCAGAAAAACTACACCCAACTAACTAAGCTTAGAAATAGTACCTGCATTGTTTTAGAACTGGGTTTTCTGGTTCTGGGAATTAGAAATATACAAATTTATAACTTTTTTATTTGTGGACGGACTGAAATTAGAGGAAATTTAAATATCGAATAATGCTTACTGTAATACATTACAAAATTCTCGAAGTACTCGAAAGTACATGATGTATATTAAAATGCAAATCATATCGCTGCCAAAAAGTCAAAATATCAAAGACAACTAATGGCAATGAGCCACCGTAAGAAACTTCGGCTATTGATAATCTTCAGAAGTTTACTGTAAACAAAAAGTTTCATGCAAACGCGCGCGCTCATACATACACACACACACACACACACACGACATCGTACCATCAACAAACAAACCAACAATGATCACGTTATTGAAATGGGGAGTATTGATAGGTTAATGATGCCTCGTTAGTACTCATAAGGGACACAACTAATTTACTGCAATTTGGAGACAATACCACCCACACACATACATACATGCGGCCTCAGCTGCGTAGACATTGGCAGCCTTCTATCAATATTGGTTCTTATTGTCATTGAAATAGATATTACGTGTGATATGTGAGCTAGTCAGAAACATGCTTCCGGCGTTAGCTGCTTTAATTTTGGCCAGTAACGTTTCCGTGATTCCTGTATACGAGATGTGCATGTGCGGCGATAACCACTTACAATCTGGTGGGTGGTGGTACACGCTCGTTTGTTTCCCATGTAGACGTAGACGTCTATATACTATGTATAGTTTTTTCTTTATTTCTGACAGGACAGGATACGACAGGACTCGTCTCTGGACTTTGTACAACCCAGTTTAATCCCAAAGCTACTTATGCATGGTGGTGAGGTTCTTTACTGTCTTGATTAAGTACCTGCTACGTTATCAACAAAACGTAATGTATTTTAGTTCAAGTTTAAGGGTCGGAAACTCACTCAGCAAGCGGGTACATAGCTTTCATACTCTCGATCATTTAGCTCAGATAAGTTGGGTGTTTGCGGTGCCACCCCCAGTAATGGGAATCCTAGTGCAAGGACACGAGTTTTAGTTTTTATTAACTGGCAACGGTAGAATCCCTGGATAAGGGACACACATGGACGGCAGTGGCCACCCACCACACTTATGTATTAGTTTGCCGATTTACCGTATTGAGACAGAAAGATTAATTTAAATCATGGGAGTGTGCGTGTTTGAACGCACATTACTCTCCTCACGCGGACAGTAACAAATTGACACAACCCATAGGGCTATAGGCACCGATGGAACAGAATTAGCTGTAACAAAATTCTTCTAAGATGAGACTCAAATTATTACAAATTGCTTAAATTCGCTAGGTATTTATCAGGCGTTTAATAAATATTTTTTAATCACTTTGTATATCCAAACATTCCTTGTGAATCATTATCTATTGATAAAACTGTATGAAAACCTGTACAGTGATTTTTGAACATTACCAAGTCGAGACGGCGGGAAAACGACTTTTTATTATTTATTAATTGAAAATAACCTCACCGCGCTAAGGTTTTTAAAACTTTTACCATACAAATAAAATAAGTCAGTCAATATATGATGGTAGATGAAACGACTTTGCTATTACTATTACGACTGAGATGCCATCAGTTACCACCTATTTAAATCTATATGCACATTATGTTCATTGCACCGAGTCATATATTATATTATAATAATTCAGGAAAAAATACCTCAAACTCTACGAGGTTACATCATTCAGTCTTCTTCTGTTTCAAATTTTTATCAGTTTAAACTTGGAGAAAATTCATTTATCTAAAGGGGTTGTAAAGGTTTAATAATTATCAGCCGATTGTTGTGAGATTCCAGGTGATATGATACTGGAATGCTACTGAACAGCTACTGTTTGATACATTCCAAGTCAAAATTCTCACGGCATTTTGACCCAAATGGCTATCATTATTATGAGCAACGTCGTACCAACAATAATGGTGCTGTCATTACAAGTACGCCCTGACCCGACTAAACGAGAAACATTTACAAGATACTGACACATATACACTGCAGAATTATGTATTGGTTATAACAATTTACTTGGATTACTTTTTACATGTAAGACGTTTTGGACAACATTTTTGATTTTTTTTTTCTGTTTAATTTGATGCCGTAACGCATTTTATTAGAAAGTTGTTCACACCTATAACTGGGGTAACACTCATATATTTGAATCAGAGCATGTTTTTGTTGGTGTAACTTATTAATTAAAAATTAAAAATATCAGGTGTGGGACCAAATATTAGTATGCATTAAAGAAATATATTTATTTATTTTACATGATAATCTGCAATATGATGAACTTAATAACAATAATGTAGCATACCAACAACGCTCAGTAAGCTGCATGAATATGGGCGAAAATGTTTCAAGCCCAACAATCGCGGAATAACCTCTACCGCTGACCTTCACAGAGACCCAAACATTGTCCAGCTCGACTGAGTGAACCAATAAACAAGCTTAGTATACTTAATAAGTTAACTCTCAATTACCATATCAATATGCCGTGTACATTAATTTACAACTTAATTTTGAATCTAGTACCAATAACAACTGTAATTACTATCAATAAACTAAAGGACTATCTTCTTCCGGAACGAAACGAAAATAATTCACAATACACAGATAACTTTGTGGCGCTTCCAGGATATATCTCTACCTCCTGTACGAGGAGAGGTAACGCAGTGAGGATGTCGTGTCGCAACACTTTGTTCATTAGTGTACCAAGTTCACGGCCGCGGACGCGACTTGCCTCACGGTCCGGTCTATCGGCGCGGCCGACGGACGGCGCGGCAACGTTGTCGGTGACGCGACGTGTTCTCTGAACACTCGAGGTATCGAACATTATTAGCCGTAAGCGCGTTTGTTTTTTACGACCTATTGTGCACATAAACGGTTACTTAGTATTCGTTTATTGAGGTGCAGTTACGGGGATTTATAGTACTTTTCCTCGCTGAACTTCGCTGCCAGAAACATGTTCAGTACATTCGCAAGCCGCTCTCAAAATTGTTACACGTTCTTATCGTGCGTTATGTAAATTTTTCGTGTATGGGGACAACTAAGTTTTCTTAGTACATAACTATATATCGGTGAAAATCACATGAATATCCATGCAAAAGTTTTTGAGACCATCAATTTGAGATCGATATACAGACAAAGAAATGGTTTTATAATATATAGTTATGGGAGCAACAGACGATTGGTTTGAATTGTTAAATCATAAATATTATTACAATTGATTATTTTATTTAATAAAAGTTCTGTTATTAATTTATTATTATTATTAGTGTGAACAACATTGCTTCCCGTTAATCATGTAATTACCATCATGGAAGTACCGAGCAGGTACAATGTGACAAGGATCATTTTGAAGAAAAAGTCAGCTGGACAGCTGATGATCGTCGACTATCACCAACGGTGTGGGAAGAAGACGGACGATGCAGTGTCACTGGAGCGTTCAGCATTCAACGACCGTAGATACTACGGTTGCACGATTCACGAAGATCTCGAACGATTTGAAGAATTTATCTCTTCTACATGTGAACCACTCCGTTAGCCGACGGACTAGGCAATGGTCCCTTCGAAATAGAAATCGCTATACACCACACGGTAGAATCCATGTACTCGTCATGATAAAAAATTGTACCTGCCTGTCTAACCACCCTTATTTTAAAACGAACTGAAATGTCTTTTCGTTCGCTCCAGTATAAGCTCCGATTTCACGAAAAAGTCCGATCCCCTTATATCTCGAAGAGTTGTGAAGATATGATATTCAAAAAAGGCAAAAAGAATAATTCGAGCAAGTCAAAAACGTAAAAAGGTATGGCCGAAATAGTGAAAAAAAAAAAAACATTTTATTCCGAATATTTGATTTTGGCGCTCGATATTTTGAAAACGAAGAATGTTATCAAAAATTGAAATAAAAATCCTCTGGACAATTTAATCAGCTACAATTTGAGTCTAAAACAAAAACGATCGAGTTAAGAGTTTGCCCTGTAGCCTAACTTTTTTGAAAAGTCAGAACGACATTATATTTTCACAACGACACTTTCTCCTCGCTGAGCGACAATACTTTTCTAATTCCGTAGATTCATTTCTAATGTTCTCGATAGTAGTGTGAGGCACGAAATCTGTGAATTTTTTCATGTGTTTCAGTTGCAATGTATTAGAACCAGCAAAATATTACGATTTCTATGTTCTTTTAGGATCTGACTTGAAAATAAATAAAAAAATGCGTGAAGTACATGTTAACACTAGTATATTTTCTGTTAATTTTTTTAACCCAAATATATAAAAAATTCAATATGAGCCAGCATATAAAATACAAAAAAATCTGATTTAATTTGACTCGAGCCAGACTTTTGAGAACTATGCAATACGTTAACTTTAATATGATAATGATAATTTTAAGTTTATACACAATCGAGTGAATTTGAAGCAAGTTACAGAATCAATAGTAGGTACGGCGTGACGGTGTACGACTCAGCTGAACAGTCGGTGACCGCTGTTGATCGTGTACGCTTTATTTGCAAGAAGATTAACGAGTCGTGGCGATTTCACGTCAACAATACCTCGCCGGGGCGCTGCGCTGCATTCAACTTTTACTCCGAATTTGCAGGAATATCTGGTACAGTAGGTATTGTACAGTTTGCCGATTGTTCAAAGCTCACAGGCGCGGCTCGCAAATAACAATAAATTATGGACATAACTAATGGTAATTATATGTTAAGTGTCAAGATCCGCAGGTTCGTGAAATACCAAAATGGTTCCGTAGAGACTTTATTTGACTTCACAGTCGCACTCGTAGATCGCAGGTTGGTTTCGCTTTGAAAAGAGAGAACTCTTCGCTTCCGTATTCGGGATTTGAATGCCACGCGGGCGACCCTGCCCGGTACTTATATCGATTTCCGGACCTTCCAGACTTTTCTACGCCTTTTGCGTTAATAATAATACCCGGAAATGGATAGAACAACAGCGGGCCAGGCAACAACGACCGGGTACGCCATATTCGTCCTTTCGCCCAAGGAATACCTAGGAGAACCTCTGTAACATATAATAATTGTTTTAATGATAATACGTTTACATAAGCGCGTGATAAGTACGTGCGTATTAGAAAATTAGCGGTCGCTTGCGTCGGACACGATTTTGTCAAAGTTATAGTTTTTACCATAACATTTACACATATATATCTATACATATATATAATAATACTCAATAATAATAATCATAATTGTACACCATAGCACGGATGTAACTAAACAAAAGTTTGATCAATATATCATATAAAAGGCGGTCTTTTCGATGAAAAGTGTTTTCTTCCAGGCAACCTTAAGGTGAAAAGTTATAAATATGTAAATATTATCTATTAGTTGACTGTATAGGGTGCTAAAAAATCCAAATTTGACAAAAAGCAATTTTCAATTTCACGAGAGATATTGTCACTTAATTTTCCTTATTCTATTATTTTCGAGCATGTTGCAAATCTAGTTGATATAGCCAAGTATTGAGAAGTGCATATCGGAACAACATTTAGAAATATCTTATTAAACTTTGCATGTTTCGAATGAAAACTTGTTTTAGGTAAAGTTGTTGGAGAAGTTGCATTCTTCTTACAGTAACGCTATCAAAAGCTTGTTACTTTTTAAATTGCTGAATTATTCACGAACATTGTAATTTAATCTCATAGCATATTTTATGAAGTTGAAAATAATTTCAAGAATTATATAAAAATCACAATTTGTCTCGGCGGACGTTGCAACAAATTGTAATATGAACTATTTGTATTTTAAATATAATATTTCCTTGACAATAGTAACTATAAACCGTCATAAAGCTAAATTATTATTACACTGAATGGTATTATGACGTTACGACACTGATTGGTCCAGTCATTCGATAGTTACGATGAGAGAGGTACCACCGTAGGTACACGTAGAGGGTGAAAGGGCGTCGACCAGAAACCTCTTAACAGCCACCTCAGACCATAATTCTTAGTAACGATATGTACTTACTTTTTATATGAAAAACTGCAAGTCCCTAGCTTCGTTTAGGCGTCAACGCATAGGTGATAACTTGGATGTTACTGATGTTCATAGATGATGGTAACCACTTACCATCAGGAGGCTCGTCAACTCGTTTGTCAACTAGTTACATTAAAAAAAATTAAAAATTAAGTAACACTTAAGCATACCTGAGAGATAGATCTATACAGGTTCCCAAAGCGGTATGAATTTCACCAAATCCGCATTTGATCAGCGTGGTCGTCTATATCCTTAAACCTTTTCAATGTGACCGAGACCCTGGTCCAGCAGTTATACAGTTATATATTGAGAAGAACCAAATTATATAGCCCTACAAATCCTTACACGCATTTTGAGGGAGGTGTATAATTATTTACCGAGTAACGCAAAATATGAAACATCACAACAAACCCAAGTTCATCTCTCCCATAAATTATTGGGAGCACACATACCAGAGCGACAAATTTTAGCCCGTGCAGAATATTCCAAATTGATAAAGCACTGGCTCTAGCAGCGTGTAAAATCGCATCCTCCTTCAGACCTGCGGAAAATAACGTCGGATATTATTAGCCGCTGATCCGACTCTGATGCCCTGGTAACGAGAAGTCTTGTTTATTTGACGTTTTGGTTTGATCCTCTGGAAATTGTAATAGAGTTTTGGTGACACATTTTTTTATTATTATCCAATTCGATTATATTTCCACATGATATTTCCACATGTTCAAGTGTATACTGTATTCGAACGGGAACACCGACCCAAGGTATTCCAGAGTAATTCTCAGCTATTGTTAATGTATACCAAAATGTAGATAATGAGTTTGCTCCCGGTGTAGCTAGTCTTAAATGTTCTTTAATATTGATTAACTGCATCACGGATGAACAGCATTGTTGGCGTCATCATGGTCGTACATGTTCACAATCGAATAATTTACGCAGAGTACATTTCCTCAGTAGCTGTAATAACAAACGAAACGTGTAACAGTTCCTAGCAGAACGCACCAGCCTCCAGCACGGTAGAAACAAAAGTGAGGCCCGCCATAACCTCTGTCATAGTTAGACTTTGTTGTAACACGAGTTACACTTTGTGTGCCGTTTGTGTACCGAGTGTTGAGTTATGATTGAAGTGAAATGAAATAATATTTTATTCCAAGTTGATTTTTAACACTTTTCGAACGTCAAACTACGCCATCGCTTCAACAAATCACTACCGTGGGTGGTCCCGGAAGAAGAAGCGGCAAAAAAATCCCAAGGAGTTTTTTCCTACTCAGGTCTAAGTGTTCTTATCCTTAAAGTAATCATCACCTTTCCGCATAAGAATGCTTTTGACGTGAGTTTTTAATTTACAATCAGGCATTTCTGTCAATTGTAATGGATTATATTGTAAACTAGCAAATGCCCTCGCTTCGATCTGGAAAAAACTACCTTACGCTTGAAGATAGCATTTGCATTTTTCTAGGTATTTAGAAATACATATATTAATTCATAACATTTTTATTTATGGATGGATTTAAGTATTAAGTGACGCTTACTGTAACACATTAGTGAAAACCACAACGAAATCGGTTAAGCCGTTTCTGAGATTAACGGGAACAAACGCACAGACAAACAGACAATAATTGTAATAACTATTGTTTTGTGTTCTATTGCGTTAATAAAGGCCCTCAATAATGTTTTTCTCATATATCGTAATGTACAGAAAGGTATTAGTTAGAATTTTATTATTATAGATATTTACTCATTACCTTCAGTCGGGTCACAAGCCACGTCCCGTTTAGCAACCGTATCATGACTGTCCATGTTTTAAAGACCCTGTTACAGTTTCCAATTGCTACTGTGCTATTAACAATCACACACACACCGCACTCCATACCACACATCGTGATTTCAACACATTAACAGCCAACTGTAGGGCATGGGTCTTTTCTCCTAATTGGGAAGGTTTAGGACGTACTCCTACCCAAATATCAAGCAAATTTTAAAGTCGTACGTTAACGTGACTTTCAAAGTGCGGAAAGGCGCAAAAATGTTGCTTCTACCGGTTTCACATTCAACTACCAAAAGAGTACCTCGTAGTTTAACAATACAAGCAAGTTAAGAATTATTTCACAAGCCGTGAAACGGACGATTTGTACCACCCAAGATAAATTCCACGGATACTTAATTCCACGACATTGCGATCACGACGCTTCTATTTCGTGTTACATCTGAATTCTTCCGCAGAAAGTCGCCACTCCCGGCGGCGGCGCTGCGATCAACCGTGCGTTGTTTTTGCTACAGATCGTAATCAAATGAAACTGCCAGAGCATTAGACGTGTCTTGTATAATTACTTAATCCCCTTAAAGTCGCTTTCGCTTTGCTTCGAGACAAATAATAATAATTTACAAATAGTAATAGCATTCAGAATATTTGCTCCTCATTTTTCCTTTACGAATCGACCTGCCTTGTATGAATGAGAAAATAGGATTTATTGCAATAGCTATAAAAAGTAGTTAAAATATTAATTAATTCTAACAGAATTTCCAAATTAATTGTACATTTATATCTTCGGAAATAAAATTCAGATGTTTCATACATCAGAATTATCAAGAAGATTAAAAATTAAAAAAAATATTTAACACGGTTTTATTATTAAGAATGATATTGTTTTCTTGATTTATGATGGTCCACCATGCTGACCAAGTACAGATAGAGAGATTTCACATGACTTCCAAGACATCATGAAGAACTCAGGTTTGCAATTTTTCTGGCAATGAAGTTAACAATAACATGGAAGTGATCATTTATTGGTAAGACACATTTTTTGAAAAAAATTGGGGTTCAAAATCGGAACCCCAGAGTCATGCCAAAACTTTTAATTATTGGCCGTTCCATATATATATAATGATGTACCGAATAAGTAGATTTTCAAAGAACAGTTTGTACTTCACCGGTTTTAGTTCATGCATACTACAAATGCCCCATTTATTTTTCTGAATGAAAACCATTATGTAGCGTAATGCGTTCCACGAAACATACCGACTAATCGCAGTTACTGTCCACAGTTTTAATGGTTTTCTTAATGGTTGCCAGTGTGTTGAAGCCCTCGAGAGACTGCATCACTGAGAATAGTATAGCGATGTCTTATGAAGTGGGTAAGATGGCAGTGATGGCGAAATGCTTTTAACTAATTTAAATGAAGAACGGCTAATGAATGGCATTCAGTAATCGAGGTACGCGATTTCAGCCACTGTCGGAATTTATATGAGTGACCGTTAGAATCGAAATTTCTAGAACACTTCCGGACCTTAAGACAGACACGTAAATCCGTCCGTTCCGATTATTTTTTATTAAATCTTTATCTTGATTTAAAATCTTTCGACACCGTGTTGACTACACACACGAAAGCAAACGACGTCTCCGATTAACTGATGTATTAAAAAAAATGGTACTTATCGTCCTAGTGATCACTTGAAACGAATCGGCAAAAGTCCTGTTAATTTCAAACGTAAATAAAATGTATGTGCATGTTTTAAAATATAATAACGTAACTTTTAAAGTATTCACAGTATAAAATCAAACAAACAAAGAATCGTCATTAGAACATACATTTTAGGAAACGTCAAACTGATAATTAGCTTAAAACGAATTAACCATTCTTAGAAGAACAAAAACCTCAAGTCGATAGTGTTCGACTCATTAGTAATTCCAGGATTATCGGACGAAACCAAACAAATGCGCATTCCTCGGTCTAAATGCTAATTATAAGGTTTCCGTTTGATACAAACGTCAGCAATATATCCGTATGCTTATGATACAGAGAATAGTGATAACACTGGACTTACTCTCTCAAAAAAAAATTTAATGTACTATGTAATCCTGATTTAAGTCAAGATTCAAGCGAAAACCAAATCATGTTCAAATCGACTTCGAGATTAAGTCAGCATGCTTACCAGCTTACTTTTGATGCATTAGCATTCCAACCAGAAGCAGAAGGGTACTAGTAAATAATGTAACGGGAAAATTTCTCGCCAGCATTTAGGACGAAGTATAAATTTTTTTGTCAAACCCCGACAAAGGATTAGACGAGCCATCTGATGGTAATTAGTTATCACAGTCTTATGAAGTCCGTGATGTCAAGTAAGAAGAAAGCCATGTTGACCGACAGTTGAACACTATATTCTAAATACGTTAACGCATTTAATATTGATTCTAGAACAGTTAGAAAGCTGTCTAGCTTTCTTTGGCTGCCTTGCCTGTCTAGGTAGTGCGTTATAGTGGCTGAAATGTCGCTTTATAGCTGGGAAGAGCTGGATTCGAGGATTGCGTTTTCAAGATTTTCCGCTATGTGAGTATCAGTTTAATACAATTTAATTTGACAAAGGCAAAAATTCTGAGGAAACCAGCGTTTATGAGGATTTATTGATTATTGGGAGAGTTCTTTATATTATCAAGGTGCATAAAATCGGTCCATACGTAAAAATTAGTGTAGGACGGACTAGAAATCCTTGGCTATGTGCCTCAAGCATTTACACGGTCAAAAATGGATCCTTTAAAACATTCACTAATCACAAGAGCATTCAATCAACAATGTTATGATTACCGGCTAAACTAAATCTATTGTCCGTCAAACGTGGAACGAGGTCGCCAACGTTTTATCTTGTTTGAACAAGTACTTAGCGGGGCCTATCGAAAACTAATGCATCATTGGTTACCGGCCACTGCCGCGAGCACGACTTCCGTTCCGCTAAATGTGTTTTTATCATCTGCGTTAGAAAAGGCCACAATACCTAATTGATTTTTTTTTCTCTACTTTTGTTGTACGTTTCTCTACCCGATTTGTCTATACTTTTGTTTTGTAATTATTTCAGAATAGTATTAGTATCAGTAGTTCCATAAACTATGATTGCAATCTAATTGAAATGGATTTTATTGAGATACTTTTTTGAACGGTTATAAAAATTCCCTAAGATAAAGATAGGACATAATATTAGGAATAATATCAAAAATAAAGAAATTAATTATCATTATTTAATTATAAACATAATTGTGTGTTAGTTCCAATATAATAAGTAAAGCTACATCATATATATATATATATATATATATATATATTAACTGTTACGCGCATAATTGCTTTAAACAATTGTGATTTAAAGTATGTACTTAATGCAATTAAATACAATTGTATGTATCTTACAAATAGAATATTAAGCACGAAATTCTCTACGGTGTGTTAAAACCACTTCTAAATGAACTGTGTAGTTTAGACCCTTGAGACTAAGTATAAAGGCAACATGATTGCTTTTTTTCAAAGGACTATTTATGGCAATACAATAGATAGAAATATCAACTTATTTATAGAAAATATTTTTTTACGCATACTTTAAAGCTTTTGCGTCTCTTGTAATGTATTATTTACATATTATATTTATTCATAAGTTAAACATTGGCAGTTAGGTTTGAGCATTCCATCACAATTTACGACTTGCAATACATTGGATACGGACCTGACCTTTCTTATATAGTACTCATTGAGACAGAGCTAATATTATTTTTTATTGTGACTTATTATTTATATATTTTATGACTGCGGACATTAAATGACCTAATTCTTTTCGATAATAAAAGAAAAGTTATAACATTATAATATATTTGTTATAACATAGCAAATAACAATAAATAGTTCATTTTTAACACTGAAAACGATTTCTATAATAATGAAAGATAAAAAATTTCTAATATCAAGACTAAATTATGTACATTATTTACTGCCGAAGGGCAGATAGATACATGTAAGCTTTTATGAGTTTTCGATGAAATAATTAATTAGCCTTTTCGTTAAATATTTGTAATTTCATAATTTAATTTTCCAAGTTAACGGCGACATTAAATCAGAATTCATTAAATCGGCACTTGAATGTTATTCAATCGACAATGATATGAAGGTGGTGAAATAACGTTTTCACTTCCTGTTATAAAATTTCCATGCCG
>DWPT01003732.1:0-14033 GCA_018251895.1 Agathymus mariae mariae
GCCAATAAAATTTTGTGTTTGAAATAGACAGAGATCCCCTCACACCCACATCCCGTCGGTCCACTACTTACGGGACATCCTGTATAACGTTCATGATTTGCAAATGTTATTTTCCAAACTTGCACTACAACAAATTTGAGTATTGACGAAGAGACACTATTGAAGAATTAAAAGAAACACTGTAGTATCTATATAATATATATATACAAATAATAAATACGGGAATTTGACGAGTTTGTGTATGTGCAGAAAGCAATCTTCAGAACCATGATATCTATTTAAAAAACTTTTTAACCGTTTGAAAGGTACCTTGCTTCGGATGGATGGATGGATGTAATTTTTCAACCCGAAGGAAGTCGGTTAATAATAACCGGTCGGTTATAATATGTTCCAGTAAATACGTACGTAAACAAAATAAAGTATTTATTTTGTTTCCCTAATTTGGGATTAACAGTGACGATGTTAATGGTAATGGTAAAAAAAGAGCTAAACGTAATTCAATAATTACGCACTTCAGCGAATAATTACCGTCCTTCCTAATTCATGTACACCAGTACATGGAGACATGGACACGTGTTGAATATGTAATGAGATCCCATAACACTAATATTTACTTTGTCTATTAAACTATATGTATGGAGGTAAATATTATAGTTTTGTTCACGATAACACTACAAATGATACTGACGTATTTTGATGTTTTTTAAGCATTGAATTATAATAAGTAAAATAAAAAATCCAATAATATAAACGGTTTGAAAAACTAAAAACTCACTTATAAATACTTTTCTTGTCGAACAGATATTATTGTGATGTAGTTATAACCTGGGAAATCACAATGTTGTAGTTATTTCCAAAATAAAAAAATAGCTATAAAAATAATATCAAACTAATTAATGCAGTTGCATCATCACATAGAAATATAATACTGTTGTTAATAAACTTGGTGTGTAATAATCCAGCAGTTGTTTATTTTTATCGAGATAAATAACTGAAGTATTTATCAGTAATTACAATTAAGCACTTAGGTGGTACTACTCTATGATTATATTTCCAGTAGGAAACTGGACTTTTGCATTCCACGTCATCGAATATTTTTTCCTGTCTGTGGATAGTGCCCATTACAAATTGACTTTCTATATATTTTAATATTATGATAACACCGAGATGATACTCGGAGCGTACTACACAATCACTCTTTCAATGAGGTCTGGGTGGGAAACAGGTAAGTATACAATCGTGTATCCGGATTTTATATTTTCGAAAATGGTTTTTTATTTATTTAAGGTCCGCCAACTCAGTAATCTCTTAATATCTAGATTATACAAAGAAAATTTTTGTTCTTGCAATTACAGGTGAATAAGGCGTGCTGCATAATTTATTATTTTTCATATTGTTCAAAATATTTTTTGTATATTATATTTATGAGAAGGCATCCGAAGGGCCGAAGCCTTCCTAACTAAGGACGAATAGCTTAATCTTGATTTCACGAAACCGTAAGTCAAAAGCAAACATTCATGACCGCGCCCGACGTTGCTCAGCTCGGCCGATTATTTAATACTGACTCAAGGTGCAGTGCTATGACTGAAGGATGGTTTTTAGTGACGGTATCAGTGCACTGGTAATATCCATTAACCATGATCCTTATGGGAACGCAATGACCGTTTGCTGCTTCCATATTGAAAAATATATATGATATATCCACATATTTCAGGGTTATTTAGCTTTTATTTTGTTACAATTTACAATAGCCAAAGACGAAAGCAATTATTGCATCTGTATGATATAACGGCGTGTAGAATCACGATGTATACGGGTCAGTGCGTTTGGACAGTCGTAATTTAAGAGTCAAGGTCGCGAGACAAGTGCCTTTAGTATCTACTATTATCGCTTTTGTGCCAATGGTGCCATTACGGCTTGTTCAACGGTTAAAATTGTCACACAGACCTCTAACGTACTCACCAATTGCAGACTTACATCTAAAAATTATTGTTAAACTCTGTTTGAATTTGAAGAACTGACGTAAAGTTAGTAATGGTAAAAAAACTCTAGTTTATCCAATAAAGTAATAAAGAACCCCAAAATTTTGGACAGGTCGCCAGTATAATATAAAGTGTCATATGTAAAGAGGATTTCTTAATTACGTCGTTTTGATGTGCTGCATTTTGGTTTACATTTCTCAGAAATGTAGTTCTGCATTTCTTCATTTTTTACTGTGTTAAATGACTAATAAGTTCTCGAAAAAGTAACATTTATTTCACTTAACCTGTAAATGTATGCTTTATACGTTAGTGAGCCCATATTATATTACATTACATACAACTGGCGAGCCTACGCTACATATTTCTACATATCCGAAGCCTATGTTCGGAGAAAAAACTAGTTGGCGCATCGTTTATTGATTACATCCAGATTACGCCATTGAACAACCTGACATATGCTATCATTCATTATGCGCATTGCAAAGGACTGGAATAGCTTGCCTGCGTCGGTATTCCGGCTTACTTATGATGTGGGAGTCTTGAGGAGGAGGGTGAATAGGCGTTTGTGAGTTAGTGCGTTCAGCATCTTGGACTTCATCCCCATTTAGCATCAGGTGGGATTGTTGCCAAGCATTATTTAATACTGCTAATAATTTTGATTATTGATTGTAATTAAAAAAGGAAACCGGAGAGAAATCTGTTTAGTCCGCAATGTGTTTACAATTTAAATGTGACCACATTTAAATGTTTTTTTTTTAGATTTGGCTCATGAAAACATTTCTTGTATCCCTCAATAAATGTTGAATTTTTCATACATAATTTGACTTACAGTTTCATTTTCCTTTGAAACAAATATGATTATTGGTACACAAAACGATATTGCAAAGATTACAATGAAATTTTTGAAGGCAACATTTTAAAAACAGGTGGTTTTATAGCTAAATAAACACAATGATACCTTCCAAGCAACTTCAAATCCAATGCTATGATTTTGACAGTTTCTTCTAATTTTACTACCACGTTCGTCGTATTATAGCTAAAGACTAGTAATTGTTATAGAAAACATGAAGAGAGAAGGAACTCCTTGTAAATTCTGCAAATCACAGGGTTTAATAATTGGTAGCAAATACCAACGAAGCTAATATTAAGTCTACCATTAGCACCTTCTGTTTGCTGGATGGTAAATCCTATACCTCAGTTACACTGATACAGCGAAGAACTTAGGAGTGATATTTGATAGAAATGTATACTAAAAAGCGGAGGCCTTGAAAACTAGAATTAGGAAAAAGTAGTAGAAGTGTACAAACTTTTCATACATATTATGTTTACTGTAAATTTATTGTGTGTACAAAATAAGAAGATTTTAATACAGGTATCGCAGATACTTAGCACGAATCTAAGGGATAATAATAAATTGATTAGATTTTATGACACTGGTATAAAGATAATTTTATATTACATTATTATTAGTAGAAATGTGCTACAAATCGGTAACCTTCTTCCCTTGTGTGACTGAATGTTTTTTTTAGAAAAACAACTATCTACAGCATGGTCGCCGCCAGACTACTCTGCCACATCTCGGGCAACTTGAGCCGAAAAATTACGAATCCAAGGCCCGTGGAAACAGGAGCATGCTTAGGTCTATCCTGGTATAGATTAGGAACGGCTGTCGATGGTACCCATTAGTCGATGTAGGTTGAATTTTAATAATTCAAATCTGAAAATCCGAAAAATTCCAGGTGCTTGTAGTCTCAAACGTACAGCTGATTGTCAGGATTTGTGAGGATATTTTTAACTTCACTAATCATATTTCTAACTACTCAGTAGTACCATTGAACATGTCTATTAGAGATAATAATCATAGTTTCATGAAAAAAATACCAAATCATATGCGATGTAAGCAGACAAAAGAAAAATTATTCCGTGTTGTTATAATGTAACAACACCATTATGCGCTTGCTAAATTTTTATTTTTATTTGGAACTATTTAGCAACGTGTCTTGAATTTTATATTTCAAAGATATAATTAGTTTCAAAACTGTTACATTGATTTTATTGGTCCAAAGCAATAATTGAATAAAATAGATCACATTAAATTATTTACTTCATTACCTTTAAGAAATCTAATAATCGACATGAATATTTCCTTCTTAAATATTTGCGATAACCTAAAAATTTACCTGCTTAAAAACTTCCGCTTAATCATAGTACAACTTTTTGCTAATTATTGTTTTGATATACCAAACAATGGGATCCTTTCCCATGATTCACGTATATACCCGAGTTATTAATATAAAAGCGAACCTTCCTCAATAAATACCTCCATTTAATTCAAAAAATAATGACCAGTTCCGTATAAAATAAACTTTATAAAAGTATACAGATCAGTATGTAATTTAACACGTCGATTTTTATTAGATAATAAAGAAAGTAATAAAATTATATATTGTAATTAAAAATAAATAAATAATTCCATCGGTGTGTTTGCGGGTGTAATCCTATGCATAATACTTTTATTCTAATGTGCTTCACAGTAATCTGTAAATTTGGATTAAAGTTTATGTATAAATACAGTTAATGAAACGTAATCACAAAATATGATAAAGTGATGGAAATTATGATGTTTATTATCACTACCATTATTCATACAATACAAACCACATATTATACGAAGATTTGAATTACTGCAATTGATAGCAATATTCTTTGGAATCTTTGTATTAGTTTACAATACAGATTCCTTGGCAAAGTGTTTATTCTCTAGATTCAGGTACCTTAAATAGAAATTGTGTTATGTTGTCAGATCTATATGGCTACAGTAAATTAACTATAATTTTAAAACTCTGAAAAATATAGTAACACAGTTTCCTTCTCATCACATGTTAAATATTTTAACAATCAAACAAAACACTTCCTTAAAATCAAATCAGGCGCGTTAATTAACATTAAAATAATTAGGAGGATAATTCTATGAAAAAAATATTTTATTGTATTAATTGTACGTGACGTTAAAAAAAAATTACGATAGCTTGGATGAAAACTGTGGTTTGGTTTGAATGATTTCGCCTGAACAGCCTTGGAACTCTAAAAAACTGGAGTAGGTAACAAACCTCGGGCAAACAAAGGCAAGCTCAGAAGCGTATACATCTCAGACAATCGCTGACAGAACACAGTTCGCACGCCTGAAAACGTACTCGCGTGGCCAACACGGATATATAACACTTTAGAGATATTCTTTGACCCCGATAGAGTCGACTGGAACGTTCAGAGAGTAGAGGCCTGGATTAAACAACAGTTTAATTTTATTTGTGTATTTGACGTGCGAGTGTTATTGTGAAAATATGGAAAACAAGAAAGTGAACGATGATCCATGGATGTTTGTGTACAAGAAGTTACAGGAAAAACAAGTAATTAGCCGTCGAAAGTAAGTCATATTTTAGTAATGTTACTTATATGTAGTTATTATTTCTTTTAAGCATTCATATTGAACGCGATTTTTTAATTCGTAGATGTCTAGTAAATTTTGCGGCAGCTTAATCATTGTCAAGCTTATTTCAAAGCGTTCTGGTTTTCCTCATACGTTTGCTCATTAAGGAATGCTTCGTTGCTGTAATTTGAATTTTTATGAAGTATTTTAAGCTAGATATCTACTTTACCTATATACTTATTGTGTTGGATTTTTAAAGCTCTGAAAGATATGAACTCAGCTTAAAACTCAGAAAGGCTTGCACATCGTGAGCTTCGTCACCTACAATGTTTTTAACGATAAAAATGGTTCCACTACATCGAATCTCTTTGGTTAACGACCACGGAAATTCGTAAATTACTTCGGACATTGTTGAATAATTTATTATTAAGTTTTTTGTTTCTATGGTCCATAATTAAAGACAATAATAATTTACTGTGAATTTTCGGCGTATAACGTATAATTTGCATATCGAGGTATTTACTTAGTGATTGTAAGATGACGCCAATGCTGTTATTTGCAGTACTTTTTAGAACGATCGTGCATTTTACTGCAGAATTCACAACGATGTGAGGCAGTAGGTTGCTTATTCGTATAAAAAAATTGTACCTACCTACGCATATATTTTAACAATTACTTGGATTTTCTCCTACAGGTATTTTTCTGCGGTTCATATTTTTTATTATTAACATAATAGGTAAGTCATTGCTAAAAGTACTTTCAGATTGCTTTAAGTGATAATACAGTATTTAAAAACAAGTTCTAACAACACCTGACACTATGGAAATCAAAATGCCGCAATAAAATATCGAGATATTTTTATGTCAATATTTAATTCTAATTTTCTTTAATAAGCTACGTGAGATATGATCTTGTATGTCGTAGACAATATCAGATATCCAGATAAAAAAATATGCAGGTTAATAAGCGTCATTTTTGCGACGACAAAATTGGTTAACATCAGACAGTCCACCCACCAGCAAAATTGCAGATAAGGTAACGAGCGAGGTCTAAAGTAGGCTTCACGTCTGTCATACAGATATGAGACATATTTCCATAATAACATGAACACCAAACAAACAAAACTGAGCTTGTTTATATTATGAGCAAACTAGAGATTAGTGTACAAGCTGTTATCTAATGTGTGCAATGGAATTTGCAGTATCTTTAGTGTGATCTCGAATATCATGCATTTGCTAATAGCTGTGCATCTCGAACCTAAATATAGCAATTACCTAACACCGACATCATTGGTTGAAATAAAAGTAATAATTACTATTTATTAACTAACTGTTCATTTATTATAACGGAGATAGTGCGTCATTGTAAGCTGCAAATACTTCCTTGTTAGTCAGTGAGTAATTAAACTATACCACTGTTGAATTGCATTGAATAACAGAAGCTATGATTATTATTAGATCCTTCTGTAACAGTATAGAGAAGACAGTCAAGTGGTTTGAACGTTGGGTTTCGGGACGGGATGATAGGGTATGAATTCTGCACGCGCTACGAATTTTTCAAAGTTACGTATGTATACTCAAACGTGTGTGAAACAGCCCTTCTGCTCTTGCCCACTGCGGTATATCTAGACTCCTCTAATTGTGAGTAAAGCTGCTATCGTAGGGCTTTAACATAAATTAAATTTAGTTATAGAAGGTTTGTGTTTTTTCCCATAAAAAATGATAATCGTAGATATATAAAACTACTAGTAACTTTGAAACTATAATTTCATATGTCGACATCCATGCATTTCGCTAACCGGCTATTCCATCCACTACCTATTTCACGTGCTCATATTTAGTAATTTAGTACAAGTAATGAATTTATTTATTTTAAGGATAAAAAGTATAATCAAATGTTATCAGCAAGGAGCTTACTTGTTTAATTGGTTGATTAAACACGTCAATTACAAATTGTTTGCTCACTTTGGATTACTTGAGTAATACAATACAGATATCCGAATGAGATTAAGATAAAAGTTAAACATTTTACATTTGGACAACACGCAAATATTTTGATATTTCTGCTGTAAGTGATATTTGCTTTTGCTATATTTTTTTTTTAAATGTACGACAAATGTACGGCACTGACACTGGTATGATATTAAACCAGTTCAATAAGAAAGGCTTTGAGCCACGTTCTAGATAGAATGTAGTAATGACTATTAACAAGATAACGTTGTATCTACTACAATGCTTAATTCAGTAATTGAAGTTCAATTGTTGCGCTCTGCGTATCAAAAATTTCCTGTGGCCACAGACAGCCGTGTCATGTAACGATGACAAATAAAATTGTGGGAAATACTCAGAACGGGTTGTTGGTGCATTGCGCAAATGCTGATACGCTGACCCAAGATTCTGGCGCCTTTTTTAATATATTTATTAAATAAAAATCTTATGTTATCCGCGATAAGTACTCCAAATAGCCACGTATATTTAAAACATTTGTTTTTATTTTGTATATATTTTGTTGAGAACTCATACATTAATAAAAATATTCAGTTACATTTAACAAAGAATATTTGACTAAGTCTGTGATAAGTCTTTTTAATACCGAAAAACTCATGAGAGAAACCTTGAAAGAGCCTCGGTAATTAATCGTAAGACTATTCCAAAAACAACCTTCATTAACGCAGTCTAGCTTACTTAATCATGCTGAATTGCGGTATTCAGAAATAAATTAAATGTTATTTATTCACGGCTTCCATTGGGTACTTTTGATTAATTTTAACATAACTTAAGTAGAAAAAATCATTCATAATTCAGTTTTTTCATTTCTTTAAGTAATTAATCCATACAGGTTAAGAAACGATATTTTGCGTGCAATGCAACTTATAACTTCATTAGCGTTTGTGGCATAGCAGTGATTGTACAGTTTATAATTAAATAGCTAAGCACTTACCTATTTTAAAAGCAATTAAACTTTATAATAGGCTACTTTCAGCGAAGCATGACTTTCTCTTCATAGAAAAATCTTCTATTGTTTTGATCTTAATTGTCAATACGGTAACTTATCGGCAAACGACTTTGGCATTATTCTAAGAAGCCAGTGTGGTAAATGTTTATTCTTCCTTCGAATCACGATTTCCCGAGTGAAGTCGATGAGCAATATTTGCAAAGTTAACGAAAGAAAGACGAAAGAATTAAATTACTTTTCTAGGTACATCTTAATGCTAACAATACTTGTATAGTGTATTTATACATACAAACAGTTAAATGATTATTTTTAGCATTAACATTATTCATACTAATCATTACTATTCATGCTTCTTTTAAAAGAACATAGGAAACCACCTGATCACATTGTTTGCGTACTGATTATGAGTCGTTACAAAAGCACGTGCGTTAATGCAGACCAGTTAGTCTGGGAGCTGCGTGGACGGTTCCGCTCGTGTCGATTCGTCGGTCTTTGGTACTTGGCTGCCGCGGATTACGTCACTTTCATTTGCGTTCTGTGTCACAACAAAACAATCGTTCTAGACGCCAAAACATTTTGATGTCAATATCTTTACGATCACACTAGTTTTCAATCTATCTAGCTACTTATACGTGTAGACAATGCATTGAGTGTGTAAATGTGAAGTTCCGTTTGGTCAGTGACCTCTTGTAGCCTCAGTGTACATACATGTTCCAAGATTTATAACGGATCAGTGTTCGTATATTATTTATACGTACTTCGTTTTATTTGGTTAGGTTGCAGCGTTCACGTCATTACTTCTTTGAACTTATGACTGATCTTTTCTGTGAATCATTTGTATCTGCATATTTCAAGACGAACACTAAGTTCTTTTGTGTATTTATTGATTGTCTACAAGTAAATATAATACAAAATGGATGAAGAATCAATGTGGAAAAGTTTTTATGAAAAGCTACAACAGCAAAAATCCATAGAAGAAGAAGTGCACGATAACCAGTAAGTTCTTTAAAGCTCTGTTAACATAAAACCTTACAGTTATCAAAATATTTTTTGAGTTTTATAATAAGTAGTATTATTTTAAGGCATAAAATGTGTCTAATTAAATAACTGCAATAATGGTAACAATGTTTAATCTATACTTGTAATAAAATTGTGAACGGGCGGAAGTACATTAGATATATAAGTTTTTAAAATTTAATGTAGGTAATCATGTTATCGATACTTACTTTTGTAATCAGTTTAATAATTTGATTGAAAAGACCATGATATCACGCGGAAACTATGGAACAAAGTAGGATGAAATATAACATATTTGTAATATATATTATGACTCACGATATACAATACTTTTTATCCCTAGAAATGGATCTATTCTCATAAAATAGAAAATAAAAATTTGGATGCATTATATTTAAAATTGTGATATATATAATTCTTCCGGTAAGGAAAACTGATCCAAAAACAATATAATGAGGAAAATTCTAAATTTATGAAATGCCTGATAATAACAATTGATTGGATATTGAATTAATTGCTTTTTATACATTCTTATTTAGATACAATAGACATAGGTTTTCTCTGGTAAAGTGAGCCTAGCCCGCTAGAGTAAGTTGTTGTTTTATAAAATTGACCCAACTACCTGTTTGTAAAATATTTTTTTTAATAATATTAGGTCGAACCATTTCGTTAATTTGCGGCTTGTTAAATAAAATTTAGTAGCTCGTCATAATATTTAAAATAGTTTTGTGACTCGGATAAAAAATCCGATAAAGTTAAAGAGGAAAATAATTTATTTGCATAGCTGGTTTGGTCCAGTCAGTTTAACGTACAGTGTGAATTACAAATCCTATGTAGATTTAAATTGAACATAATGTACCCTTTACCTTAGTAATATATTATTTTTGAACTTATATATTTTACCGATACTAACACCGGCATTGAAATAGAAAATGCAGATAAAAAGTATCAGAAACTAGTGCCTAGTTCGGAGCAGGTACACTTTGAAAGATTGAGTTATGCTAAACACTCCATAAATAAGGAAATGATATCTAATAATCAGTTTATTCTTTATATACGTAATATATATATAATATTTTACATAAAATACAGTAAAACCTGACGATGTTGATTCGTTTGCTAAACATTTTAATTGTTTTAAACGTATGTTTGTCATGCTGGCAACATTTGTTACTACTTATAGTTGGACGTATGTTGTTGTCAAAGTCTGTGATAGACAGTTGGCTAAAGAATATCGTACCATACCGTCAGTATCGCTTGAAGTAAGTCATAAATGTCAAACGTATTACGATATTTTATCAACAGCAGTATAGTTGTTGAGATTTGCTTGTATTCCATTACAAATCATACACAGTAGATGTTATAAAAACAATCAAAACGTTACACGAATTATATACTTAAATTATAAATAAACGCAACTGCGTTATATCTTATCTCTAGGCGTATTCTTATGTAACTGTAGTAGACTGCAGAAGCAAGAATCGTTTAATCACGTATACGGGCTCTACCTTTCAAGGAGATGAATTGTTTGAGATTGGAAATTTCGAAGAATTTAAATTATTTAACAATGGAGTGTCGCCGGTTACATCTACTTAAAAACCAGGCGTATATAAATGGGCAATGGGTGAGCGCTGCGAGTAAGGACGTCTTTCCTGTTACCAATCCAGCGGATGACAAAGTAATTGTAGAAGTGCCGGATATGGATGCTTCGGATGCGCAGAATGCGGTTACCGTTGCTACTAACGCTTTTCAGACATGGAAGGACACTACTGCAAAGGAGCGCTCCTATATTCTTAGAAAATGGTTTGACATATGCCAGAAGAATTCCGATCCGCTGGCGGAAATTATTACTGCGGAATCTGGAAAACCGCTTTCAGAATCTAAGGGAGAAATTGCGTATGGAAGTTCATTTTTAGAGTGGTTTGCAGATACAGCGCGACATATTGATGGGGAAGTGATACAAAGCCCGTGGCCTAACAAGCAAATTATGCTCACCAGACAGCCGCTTGGTGTAGTATCTATTATCACACCATGGAACTTCCCTTTCGCCATGATAACCAGAAAGGTAGGGGCATTGATGGCAGCAGGATGCACTTGTGTCATAAAACCTTCAGAGGATACTCCACTATCAGCTTTAGCAGCAGTAGAGTTGGCAGAACAAGCTGGTGTTCCTAAAGGAGTAATAAATGTGGTTACGTCGAGTCAGAAAAATGCTCCCGCTGTCGGTAAAGTATTATGTACACACTCAAATGTTCGATGCATATCTTTCACGGGATCTACACATGTAGGTAAAATTCTATATGGTATGGCGGCAAGTGGAATTAAAAGGGTGTCCTTAGAATTGGGCGGGAATGCTCCATTCATAGTATTTCCCAGTGCAGATATCGAACATGCTTTGGATAATGCTATGCTGGCTAAATTCAGGAATAATGGTCAAGCTTGTGTTGGCGCTAATAGATTTTTAATCCATGAAGATGTTTATCAACAATTTATTGAAGGATTCAAAAAAAGAATTGGTCAGAAGTGTATATTGGGGCCTGGTATGAAAGCAGGTGTAACATGCGGTCCTTTAATTAACAAAATGCAAGCTGATAAGGTTTCTGGTCTGGTAGATGATGCTGTATCTAAAGGAGCAAAAGCTCTAATTGGTGGAAAGTTTGCTAATGATATTGGTACTAAGTTTTATGAATCAACACTATTGGTAGATGTTAAATCAGATATGAAAATTTACAGTGAAGAAATTTTTGGGCCTGTAGCAGTGTGTTTGACTTTCAAAACTGAAGAGGAAGTGTTGAAGGTTGCAAACAGCACACAAAGTGGGCTTGCATCGTATGTTTTTACAAGGGACATTGGCCAAGCCTTTAGAATGTCTAGAAAATTGGAATTTGGCATGGTCGCTATAAATGATGGGATTTTGTCAGCTGCCGAGCCAGCATTTGGTGGGATTAAGGAATCAGGAATAGGAAGGGAAGGTAGCAAGCATGGTGTGGAGGAATATACTGATATTAAATATACATTATTCTCGGCTTTGGATAAATAGGTGTGCTTGATGTGCACATTTTTAACATACTTTATTTGCATTTATTTACTCCAGTGTCTAAGAAAATATTAGTTGTAAATTGTGTTATTGATTTGAAAAATAAATTGAAAAATAACCTCTTTAAATGAATAGAGATTTGTAAAAAATATATGATGAAATTGTGTTATCAAAATTACTCATTAGTCTAAGAGATTTGTGTTATGTTATGCCAATATATTGATCTTGTCTCTCTATATTCTTTGAATATTAGATTTATGTGTTATACCAAACAAATTAGACATAATTGCTAATGATAGGTAATCATTCCAGTCTTCCAGTAAATTGTGATTTAGGGTAATCTTAAGAATATTATTAATAACTATTTATTGCAAAAAATAGGTATTAAGATTACAATACCACAATCAAACTCTTCTTTGAATAGACAAGTAAAATGTTACAGTTAATGAATTATGCGACATTGCTTATGAAGATGCCTTTGTATATTTTATTTTGATGATTGTTTTTCCTGGTATTATATTGCATTTAAATATTATGATGTGAATCTTGTTTATTTTAAGAATATACTCAATAAATGTATGAATTAATGCAATAAACTGTGTTTCACTCATTTATATTTTGACTGCATTAAACTTTCTAAATTATTACTTATTAAACATTAAAATTCTTGTGGTGGTCGTAAATCTATACAAATAATAAATATGTACTGGGACTGAATCCGTACATTCAATATTTTTGTAGTGAAACTTCTTTTAGTACCATTGTGATTTGAAACTCGTTGAAACTAAAAAGCGACCGTAAAAAGAGAAACTCATACATATCTAGGATCAGACTGCGAGAGAATGAGAAAAAATACATTATACAGTGTTTTATATTACTCTTTCTCTTTGTGCAATGCTTCGTAGCGTCCTCATTCCTGTCCATTAAACGGTGTATGTATGTGAGCTTGTGTGCGCCTGTATAATAGCCGAGTCGAAGTTTGAACTGAGGGAGAAGGCATCGTATATTAATTATAGTATAATATATATTGCATTGTTTAATACGTGCTCTAGCTAGTCCATACGATCTACGTATATATGTTTGTTAGTTTGTTAGTATATGGGTGCGCTGGCGTATTACGAAGGCTTTGCCTAAGTTTTGTAGGCATCGTACTTTACTATTCACGTTTATTATTCAATATTTTCGAGCATGTCGAAAACTAATTTCGAATATTGTCTTGAACATCACACAAATTAAAACAGGTACATTCTCACGAAATGTAAAAGTTTCACTTCTACCACGTGTGAACTGCACGCACACCTTTTTTCTTTATTATACTTATGTATATATCTTCTGCATCGTATATACTCACTTAGTCTTCAGTCGTTGAGAGTTTGAATTGTTGTTCCAGAGTACGAGAAGTTGATGACAGTTTTTTCGAGAAATTTGGGTCTATCTTGAAACAAGCATCACAGCGCGCTGCTCTCGAGGAGGCCACGCCGCTTGCCCCACTGAAGGATGTCGAAGAACAAGACGGTGAACAAAAGGCTACTGAGGTCCAAGAGAGCAGGAGTGTTATGCGAGATTCAGACAGTGGAAATGAAACACTCTTGGACACAGATTCCGAGCCTGATGA
>DWPT01003733.1:0-14033 GCA_018251895.1 Agathymus mariae mariae
TAGCTTGCCCGCGTCGGTGTTCCCGACTACGTATGACTTCAAGGGCGTGAATAGGCTTTTATAAGTAAATGCGCTCATTATCTCTGACTTATCCCCACATCACTGTCAGGTGGGATTGCTGTCAAGCACTTACTTATTTTAAGTAAAATAAAAGTACTTCAATGACTTCACTAATATACCTTAAGGCGCATTATTAAACGTCATTCATGCATTATTACAGACAATTCAATTGGTAGTTTTTTTTTTAACAAATGACACTTAATAAGATACACCCGGTTTTCCCGGCGCTAGAAACAAGACAACTGAATTTATTCGGAAATGCATTAGGACAATACACAATAGTTAATTTCTATGCTGATTGTCAGAGGGCAACTGACAAAATATTTAGAACGTTGCATAATTTAGGCAACAACAAACAGCATTACATATCGCAAAATGTAGCGGGATTCCTATTCATTAAAGCATGTTTTATTTAACTGCTCATGTATCGCTTTCCCTAGATGCAAGATGTGGAAATCTGTTCTATATGTATAAATACTTATGTAAGTTTATATCTAATTAATAAAGCCTCGTAGAAGATATTTCTAAATGGTGAAAGCTGCATCAAAATAATTATCAAATTAGTTGTATTGAGACTCATTTTAAAGATCATAGATTATAAGAAGACAACTCAAAACACGCGATGATCATTACATTTTTAAAGGATATATTTTAAAAACCATATCTTTATTTTTATATATTATTTCATTCGATGCCAGAAAACAGCGGGAAGTATTCAATACTTGTTTTAATTTCCATCCAAATTCAAACCGAACCCAAGTCTCATTATACGAGAGTAAACAAATACCAACAAAATAGTAATCTACGACATACGGGTGTAATTCAATCTATAACAAAAGTGATATATAAAAATAATATTATTGTTTTTAATACTTACAGTAGCCGTCTCGCAACATCTTGAATTTCGGTGTTTAACTTAAAGTAGGTAGGACTGCGATGACTTGTTTCCAATAAACTGATTCCCGTGCCTTCGTAGTCTGTCAACTCTTTCCTTATAATTTCGTACACCTGCAAGAACATCGAGAAATAAACATGCATTTAATTATATAATAGAGATAAAATGTTTTCCACGACAGTTAACTTACTTCCTCTGGTAGTTTAGCCGGTCCGGCGCCAAAGTTGTGGATTTTTGGCATGTCTTTATTAAATTAAATCCTTGAGAAATCCACTACGCAATCAAACGTACTGAGCGCGAGCGACTGAATGAAGTAATGAACAATAACTGATCAAACGGCTTACTCAAGTTGTCCAACCAGACGATACACGGCAAACGTAATAAATACTAATATTGAATACGAAACTTTCAAGTCTACTCAAGATAATTGTTTAATTTAAAATAACATGGCCCGATTACGTGACATTATCTTATGCTGCAGTAAAAAAATAAACAAAATTCGTTACTTTTATCTAACATATGCTTCATAATGTATGTAATAATTTAGTTCGATAAAAATTATCTTTGTTTTGTCTTCGGTAACTAGGTAGGTATAACTATCAGTCGGTACGTGATATACATGGAAATAACAACACAATATTACGCTGAAATGCAAACCATTGTTTACATAAGCTCTCAACTGTTTTTAACATAGAACATAATGTATATTAGTTTTATGGTTAAACCACAAAAAGAACAAGGTATATCTTCGTTCTTTGTTTTAATATATGTATAAACATTATATACTATTGAACTACAAAGGTAAGTATTTGATAGAGATTACTGTTTAGCGATAAGACCGGTTTTTGTTTTACGCTGTATGGACTATACATTGTATTATATATTTTGTACCAAATAGTAATACTGGTAATACGCAACAATAGTGGGTTACGCTAATCAGGGAAGGTTATGTGCATCAATGATCTTCTATTTTGATAGATAATGGATGGTGTAGTACCGACATACCTACTACTTTACGAAATGCCTCAATATAAACTTAAATACTATGATATTGTTTTACGTTATATACGATTACTCTGCAAACAATACGTAAAAGACTCTCTATTCATTCTTATTATTATAGTTTAATAAAGTAAGTAGCAGAAAATGCCGAAGATTCACGTCCGGATGAATTGTTACATCATCTCAAAGTCAATTCTTTGTTACTTACAGAAAAAACGTATTTTTGTAATATAACCAATAAATTATGTAAGCTTTTCATAATATTGGTAATAATCGCAACTAAATAAGACCTCGGATTTGACTAAGCTGATAACGTTGGAATATAACATGATCCTGGTTATCGTTTCGAACGGATTCGAATTTATGAAATAACATGTTTGATTTAAAAGTAACGTCGAGAGGAAAACCATATCAATATCAAAATAATTTTGGGAGTAAACCACTAGTTTACTCACTTAATACACTCACAGTTATAAGGTCAGAGTTCTGGCTAGATCTCTGTGAAATTTTAAAACTATATTCTGACACTGTTTGCTGTTAAGCTGGTTGCTAATAATAAAATAATAAATGTTATATTTTCATTGTTTTCTGATTTCCTTAAAAGCAACGCTGAAATTATTTCTAATATAATAATTATGAATAGTAAAGTTATTAATAGAAAATCGTAGAATATCGGTTTTCTTTATTATAGAATATAATTTATAGTTTTTTCCTTTTATCGACCCTGGTAGATCGAAAATTCTTTGCCATCACCTTATTGTTATTGAGTGTCTTCACCGAAACAGTATTTTGGGATTAAAATCATATTTAAATAGATTTTTTTTATTATTATATACGATGTGTCTATTGAATACTCTCCTATTGAGTTCACAATCGTGACAGACTGTCGTTACAGAATTCTTCTTCCGCGGTAAACCTGTAATCTTAGACATCAAACTTACAGCTGATTCCGGATAGAGATAATTACTTACTACAAATAATATTGAAAATATTACGTTCAATGCACATAACGCAACATCAATTTAAGTATTTATTTAGTATAATAATCATAAATCAAAGTAGAATTAGTCTCAATGTATTCTTGTATTGACTTTAATTATATGTAATCACTATTTCGCAATTATTATTGTTTTAGCAAGATATTTCAGACAAACTGACTACTTGGTTAAAGTAGCACACCGAGTGAAATATAGATGTAGCTAAAAGAGCTTACCCAACACTTTATAGTATTTGGGTGACAATAAATTACGTGACATCACTCCGTGCAAATGCTGTAAGTCAAAATGATTTATGTTACATCTCAAAAACAAATAGGAATAAGGAAAACGCTTAAACCGTTATTCAAATACTTCACTGGGAAAGGCATATTGCGTTATATCTACGGTCTTTATATTATTTTATAGTTCAAATACTGTACTAGAAATTTGCCGTCGCGTAATAAACTTCCACTTTGCAAAGCACCCTAAAAATGTATCGTTTCAAACACCAAAAAAGTGCTTCGATTTGAACAAATGTGGGTTTATTCGAAGCAGAAAAATTCGCTCAGTTCCGATTATTACATATAACTCAATATCGTCCAAAATATCGCTTAAACCAAACGGCCTTTCACTCGTCGATATCATTATTTCTGCAAAATAAACAAAAACTGCACAAAAAGAATATTTGTAATACCTATCAAAAGCAAATCGGTATTTTCGTTTATTCAGGGCATATTTTCCTTCTTCATATCCTATGATGTAAAAAACGACGCCATCTAACAGTTAAACGTGATACGAAAGCCATGTCACAGAGTATTAAAATTTAGTACATTTATTCTTTGATATCTTAAAGAAATCCTGAATTTAAGCCACAGAGACCACAATATAGAGAAGTAGATAAATATTACGAATACAAAATCTATTTTTTTAGAGGAATGTTTAGTGTATATTGATTATAACGATAAAACTTTGTATTAATGATTATTATATTTTATTTTATTTTATTTTTGTACACTCGTATTATCATATTAAAAAAAAAACAGTTTATATTTCATGACAATACTTAAGTTATAGTTCATATTCAGTCAATAGGGAGTCAACTTGATATCACGAAACTGCTTTTGTCCTCTCCTCATCTCTTTCTCCTTGTGGTCCTTAACAATCAAAATGTTTAACTAAAAAAGTAATAAAAGGCTTACGAAAATTTATAAAAAAATTGTATGCAAAATAAAATATGTATACTAAGTTAATTACATACATAGTATAGTATAGTCTGTAGAGTTGGATAATCCGTTTTCCTTAAACTATAATCTGTGGCATTGATTGGGCTGAGTGAGTGAAAAGAGCCGTTCTATTCGATTTCTTTGATTATTCAGTGTTCATTCATTCATTACTTACACATTCTCGGACGAGTTATGTCGTTTTGTTAGGCCTAAAGTTCGAATAATGCTTAAATGTTAGATTTTTATATGTAAAATACTAAGAAAGATTATTATTGTAACAAAAGTTGTCCACAAAGTTTTATTAATAACTCTTGGGTAAAGGATATGCCTCCAGTAAAAGATGAAACGATAAGAGAAATCAATTGTTTGGAAATAATACCTGAGAAAAGCCCTGCGAAAAACAGTGCACTTGTGGATGTAAGAGCGTGTAATAAACCTGTAACTAAGGTAAGGTGCTGTGTTAAACATTGGCCGATGCCACGGTTTACGTCGCTTACTCGCTTTGTAATCCAAACTATCGATCGCTATCATTTTACAATTCATTGAGATTTCTCATTCCTGCACTCGTCGGAGACAAAATAAATTTGTCTATCTCTTGTGTATTGTATAAGTCAGCATGATTGTTTAATTTGAAGCAATTTTATTCCTAGCATTTTTATTTAGTGGTCATTGCATTAATTAAATCAACCGTAGTCAGTTATGCCACAATGCATGTTGCAGGTCGATTATGTTTTATCAATAATATCACAGAAAGTATGAAAATTCAAACGTGTTTGTAAGCTTGCTATCTCTTTTCTTTTCTTCAAAAATGTTAAAATTTTTATTTTAATACCTATTGCAAAGTAAATGAAAGCATAAAAAAAATCTAATACAGCAAACCTATTATTTGCAGTGAATTTTACTGTGTATACTAATTTTTAGAAACATGCAGTACATCTAAACACACATCATGCAGCTTATTATTGTACTAGTACTTCACACACACATCTTATAAGCCATACATTTCAGTTAAATTGTTACTCGGATTTCATTTTGTACTAAAAGTTTTATTATATCTCATTCATTACATACAACAAAATATAAAATGTAGGTCTGATCATGTTCCATGTTAATAAAACAACATGAATGTTGAAATTCTAATATGGATATCAATTTGATCTCAAAAATAAATAAGCTCAAGATAACTCAAAATATTTGTAAGTTATATATGATCAATACTAATAAAATTATAACTAGGCCAAACCTGTACACTAAATATGTTTTGGTAATCTTAATGCAAGTATGCTTTGTCATCAATATAGGGGTCAAAACATATTTCATTAGAATTTTTGTCTATCTGTTGGTCTGACCTTAATATCACATTATAACCACAGATAATACTTGGTATATTAGTAACATATATTATGGTTCATAATCTAGGATACCTTTGATCCTAAGGTGGATCTGATTCTGTGGTAACTCTATATACTATAAAAGAAAGTTGCTTCCCAAGTCTGGTTGTCTCTCACTATGCTTCAATTTGATTAATTATGTTGCATTGTTTGATGTGGTTTTCTTCCAGATTGATAGGAATAGACTATATCATTTTTATGTTATTGATATAATTTTTGCTGTGGGTTATACTTTTGAAGTTGTTGTCATCAATATTATATTAATATTTATTTCATTGGATAAGTCAATTATATTTGATATCTCATGTAGATAAATTTTCTTTGTACAGTAAATCATTGTCATTGATGTTTTATAAGAAATCACAAATTTATATTTGCCAAAAATCCCTATACAATGACACCATATAAGTACCCACATTGCACCCATGCGAAGCGGGGGCACGGTGCTAGTATTAAATAAAACTTAAAATGGACATTCTCTTAAGAGGGCAGCAAATAAAATTTTGACCACCTGGCTGCAGCTATAATTAATTAAAATGTATATAATAAATTCAAAACGAAATGCATAGGTTTTCTGAAACAATGGGTTGGTTATTAGCATAGAATAAATGCAACTCTGGCTCAAAGCTATGAGAATTCCATGTGAGGACAGACTTGCTTATTATAAAACTGCATCAAGTGGTCAGAATTAAAGAATCTTTAGACTCTTGGCGTCTCGTTAGTTTTTGAGACTATATGGTTCTGAACTGGATTTTTTTATTGTACACTACAAAATAAGAAGTTTATTAAAATATTATTTAATAATTACCAAGCCTAAGTGTCAGTATGCAGTGATTTTACATAGTGGTAATTTGGTTTTATTATGTTGCTATTAATGTTTCAAATACTCATGTACCACTGAAAGCTTCAATTGATTAATTAACTCACAACATGTGTTGGGCATAGTTCATCAAAATTTAAAATCACCATTTATCATAATTTAAAATGTATCCTCATTTTTGTATTAGAATTTAGGAGCTAGAATTTGGACATCACTATTAAATGCTGTTTATTTTTTCATGTAAAACAATGTTACACCTGTACAATGATTCATTGTTTTTTTTATGTACACAATTAAGATTTTACAGAAGGTGATGAGTTGAACATCAATACTTATTGTATATGTTTCTTCTTGCCCAGAATAAAGTCTATGTTATTTCGCTCAGGTATGCAATATCCTGGCTATCTACAAAGTAGTTGCAATCAATTAGTTTATACCTTGTCATACCAGTACATTATTGGGAATTATTCAATAACTTGTGTATACAAATACAAGAATATTCGGAATACTGCAAAATTTCCCATTTGATAAGTCTTAGAGTTAATTGCCGACCACCTCATATTCCGCAAGTGGTAATTATGTCATATCTGTCGGTGATGCAACATCAGCGGCTCTATCTGAACTTCTTACAGTTATGACTTGCAAAGTTGTTTATTTCTTTCACGCTCCATGCTCAACATGTAACTTGATGTCACTGGAGCGTGCATTGAATATGCCTAAATGTTTACGTTATTGCTTATTCAGTGATGTGTAATTCATCTATATCGATAAAATTATATCTCCTAAATTGCCCGCAGTAATTAATTAATTACCGATAGCAGGTTTAATAAAAAAAAGATAAATCAATTCGAAGCTATTTAAGATACTGCAAAGTTCTATTCAATAGGTAATTGAAAACAAATTGATACCTACATACTGATTTGTCAAAGTCGTTTAACAGCATACTAAAAGTTTGAAAATAGAAAAATGAGTGCCCTGCACACAAACAATATTTTTTTTTTTTAGTAAAATGACAAATGATGTAATGTAAGGTACTATTAGGTTACCTAGTTAATAATTACGTATTATTTAATCGTCAGTATTTTCGACTTGTATTGAAAGAAAACTCATAAGTTTTGCTATGTTACTAAAATCTGAAAGTAATAAATACTACACAGACAATAGACAATTTAAATCGAGCCGCGGCGAATCGAGATTTTTGTTAAACTAACAATGAGCGAAATGCTATTCATGATGGATTTATTAAAAGTCGAGAGCCAATATACCTGTGTTTCGAATACAACAACATTTAAATATTACCATTCGTGTTACTACGCTCCCAATAGAAAGTAACAATCAAATCAAAGTTACTCAATGTTAACTCATAAGTGTGTTCATTACAGACAATCTTAGTTGATATTTCGTATCTTTATCATGATTTAACTAACGAAACAATATTTAATGTTTTAATAAAATCTCACTCAATACATGATAAAGTGCGGAACTGCCGTATCTTTCACTTTTTTTTTTCTACTCCACACACGCGCCACTTCTATCATAATAACATACAATTAACATTTCAAAGAGGCCGACACAGACTAATGCAGTGACCACTATCTTAGCTCAGTTTAAAATGTAGCTTGTCAATCAAATGTGTTTAATGCTGTATAACTTTTAAAGTTACGTAATTTTCCGCTCACTGGCATAAACACAGTGTGACTACAAATTTAACGTGCTTTCGACTGGCAATTCTATGAAATAGTACTATTTCTTTAAATCACTAGTTAACACTGGAAACACCCAGGTTAACGTTATAAAAAAAAGTAATAAAATTTATTTTGTGTTGCCACTCGAAATATCAAAAATCGCACATATTTTACTACATAATATCTACTTTAGCCTCCTGTTTCTTGAGAGTCTCTTACTGTAAACATTATTTAATTGCAAGGCTACATTTACAATGATTCGCACATCTGTTTTCATTTCACTGTTACGTTCAAAACTGTTTGTTACTTTGCAACTTTCAGTGTTTATTTTGCAGTTCGTGATGTTTTGGGCGCCTGAGTTTTATGTTACTTGTGTACATGGTTATATTTTTTAAGATGCACAGACTGTATACATAGATTTGGAGTGCGACTTAATGTAGTGCATGCCTTGATATCGCACCGGTAGAGACGGCGACATGACTAATTCACAGGTACAGAACAATTTTATTTGCACTTTTAATTTTTCAGTAATATCATATTATTCGTAACGTTTGTCAGTTTGAAATTGACCACAATTTTTTATTATACCTCCAACGTTATTAATTTATTAGATTCTTTCATAATTTAATAAGGGAGTTATGAGTTAGTTATGGGCGGTTTAGCTGAGAGCAAAGTTTCCATTCATTACAATCCTTGTATTTTATACATAGTTTTACACAATGGAGTACTTTTTATTAGCCTTAAATTAATTAAATGAAGCGCACGTATTCCATTCTACGTTACACAAGAATTTATTTGATTGGACTCTATCCTCTGGAGTACTTAGTTTTATTGCGCAAGTGTAAGTGGCATGCAAATAAACTAATGAGGTCATTGACTTGAATTCCATTTAATAATCAATAACATTTTATTAATTAAGAACTATGATTATGATACATGTACTTTATTGATCACCAAACCATGACATAGCATCTTTGTGCAAGTATTTTTATCAATAGGAAATTAGTTCAGGTTTTGTTTAACGTTTCCCATGAGTGAATAGAAGCATTAACAGTTATTTAATCATTCATTTTAATGGTAATCTTCATACATTAAACATTAATTATGTACTTGTTAGATTTCTCTTCTAGCGTGGGCTTGAGAGGTTTTAGAAGTACTTTCACAAAATAATGTATTTTGAAGTTTGCATACTGTATAAGATTCATCGTAGTATAAAGTCGCTTACGCCATTATACACGACGATAACTGACGATTGTTAATAAACTAAACGAATTGTACAATATTATGTGATTACGTATAATTTTATTATTTTTAACTTTTGATATTTTTAAAAGGTATAAATAAAATTTGGAAAAAAATGTATATCATAAAATAAGAATACGAGACAGAGTCTATCAAAGGGGAAAGTTAAGAGACAACTAAGCTAATAAATGGAGTTTGAAAATAACTAAGACATATTTAAACAGGTTCTAATGTTACGAAGCGATGGAGTGTATCTAATTGTTAAATACACGTATATGTATCCCTAGGCAGAATGTTGAATAATAACTATGCACCGTACTACAATTTTTCGAATATTCTAGAAACAAGTCCTTTCAATCATATCTATTTCTATAGTTTATCAGGAGGGTATTACTGGTCCCCACCTATATATAGTTTTTTTTTTTTTTATATCACGCAACTAATGAACCGGCACTAACAACCGAGACGTTACTGGCGGACTGCCCGTCAAACTACGCGACGCTAGCCGAAATAGGTCTCACAATTTCATAGGCTCGTCCGTGCTTCTGGAGGTTTTCATGAAGTCTGTGAATGTATCAACACTATTCATAATATCCTGTTTGATATCGCGCCCGAGTTAATATCGGTCACCTACGATTCACACAACCCAAGGGCAAGGGACCCTCCAACCACCTCCTGGTATAAAATATATCCAAACACGAACAGATCGATTGTCTTGTTGTCTTCGGTGTTGTTGGCGATCACAGAATTAAGCATTTCCTGGGCATTGAATTGTTCCCTCGTTAGTATTATCTGCCCTCATTTTTGTTTAACTTTACACGGTGACCATCTAGTAACTTAATGTTGAACTAAGCTTTTTCATTTCTATTATTCGCCTTTATTTCTTTTTATAATATATGTGTAATGCGGAATCATCTTATATTTACATACCAAGCGTAAGTTTTAACCGCTGATCTCTACCACATAATAAAAATATATAGTCCTTGTGATATTGTAGGTATGGTTTCGTGGCGTGAGAAGCTCCAAATTCCGCCATGTGTACGGCGTTTCCTTCAAGCGGGAGAGATGCTATGACAATATAAAGATAACGAGAAACGCTCACGACTCCAACTTCTGCGCCGTGAACCCCAAGTTTGTGGCCATCGTCACTGAGGTAGCGGGAGGAGGAGCCTTCTTGGTTCTGCCCTTGGATCATGTAAGTATTTTTTCATCACTCATCCTCTGATAGGTGTAAATAAGATTTACAGCCCTAGAGACGTACATGTAGGTTATTCGTTTATACAGCAACAATGTTTTACTTTGTGTTTAGTGTGCCGTGTTAATATGTGTCATGGGTATATGGGTCGTATAGATATCCTCCTGACATGAGTTTATGTTGTTATCTACTATTACAAGAAATAACAAGAAACATTTTTTTTTTTTTGGTTTTAAATAAATAAATAACAACATACCGATAGGTAATGCTAATTACTGCTGTAAAAATTTGAAGTCTTATTACAACCTGTTTTCGCTTTATTTATTATAATTCTGTTGTTCAATGAAGGTTCCATAAATATCCATGAGTGTAATTAACACTCCATACGAGACGAAACGAAGCTGGTTTGCTGTTTTTACTTTCATTGCGTTAATTAAATACAATACATTACCACATTTCTCGTAACTTTACACGAAATACGTGTTAAAAATACAATGGGCTTTGTTACACTGTTTTTATCCTACTGTTTTCATGTTAAATAATCTCGAGATTGGAATTGTTGGAACGTTTTAGGGGCTCACAAAGAATAATATAATGCTATAATAAATTATATCTATACTACTATAATTATAACGGGATCCATCTATGTAATAAATGTTTTTTGGAAAGTTTAATTGACATAGACTTGGAGTTGTTGACTAAATCCACTAAACAGATTTGGATGAGACTTGATGTATCTGTAACTTATATTATAATATAGGATAATATAGAATAGAAAATAAAAGTGAATATGGACAATTTATTAAGAGGGCATTAAATCCAATATTGAGTTCCAAACTGCATCTAGTATAAAAATAATATGTTTCCAATGACGATTTGTCCTGAACTCTGTAAACCCCCCTTTCCTAAAACAATTATTTGTAAACTTAGAGCGCAGGTTATCTGAGGCAACGCGAGAGCGGGTTACTAGTTGATAATAATTACGGAGATTCGGAAGAAAAGAAAAATTAACATCAATTATAACAATAAATCCCTTATGATATATAATATATATATGATATATATATATAATACACATTCCCTTATGATATACCTATAATCGAATAGTCTTTTGGGAATTCTAAGGGTGTATCTGATATCAGTGGTGACGAGAAAATGTAAAATTTTCGTATAGTTTCTAGTGTTTTAAACAATTTAAAAATAAAAAAAAATACATCGGGACCTCTCATTCGCGTCAATGAATTTGAATGTAATTTTTTTTCTGGTTTCCCAATAATGAACCTACATGTGGACTCCGTTTCTTTATCGCATATTACAATGGCGGGTAGGTCGATATAGCGTCTAAATATTTTAGGCATGTCTCTTAATTGCATCAACATTTAAATGTATTATGCCTGTACGATAGACGCCAACCAATAACGCAAGCTGCGTGAACTAGCGCCAAAGAATAATGCATAATGAAATCCATAAACGGACTGTTTGTCTGACGCCCCATGTCGAGTTGTCCCAATTCCAAGTTCACGTGGAACCGGGACGCCGACATCGTTAACCCAATACACTTAGTGGGATCATGAATAAACCAAGGAGCGTGTTTGATGTATGTCAATGTACTCGTTGAACAATATAAACACATTGTCGGGTTACGCGTAAATCGTAAGTATCTGACGTAATTGAATCGTCATGTCATATTTGCTTTGTATTATTTTACTAATGTGTATGTAGTAGTACTAATATGTATGAAGTAGGTATGTGGGTAGACTGTTGATTTTGTTTGTTACTAACTCAAACAAAACAACTGAATACTAGTATATTATTGAAATATATCAAAGAGATTCGTATTTGTTCAATTTTGTAATGGGCTGCTAAAATCACTTAAAATGGAGAGGTTGTTTATTTTCTACGTGTTATTATTATTAAAATAATTATTTTAGTTTTCAATTATGGCCCAAGTATTACACACGTACATTATGATAATGCTTCAGTCATCTTTTGCGCCTCACGTATTGTCTCCTTATCTCTCTTTTAGTTTCAGATAATATGTAAGCGGCTGAGATAAATTAAAATTGAAGAAATACTTGTTTTAACAATTTTTTGCTTTATATATCGAAAAAAAAAAATGTTTTTTCTATATATAGTGTTCAAAAACAATACGCGACTTAAACGAATAAAAATAAACCGGATTAAACCTCTTTTTACCATTCTACAATATCTGATATAGATTATACCCACCAGTCTAGTTTTAATACAACTGAACAAGGTATAAGAAAATACTCAATCATAAATATGCAGGTTGCATTACTACACCCATTCGTACTGTAACAAACGTAAATAAGTATGAAGCTGCAGAGCTACTTATTTTCGATCAGAAACCTGTGACTTATAGTGACCAACATATAGGTTGAGCCAAAGCTTTGTCACCAAGACGTTAACATATTCATGTGTTTTCCTGCTAATTCTGAGGTGAATAATATGGTTTAAAGCTGTGTTAAAAAAAAAAATTATGTCAAAACGTATGGTACTCTGAACGTGTTGGAAGGTTGTTGGTCACCATTTACTTATGTGAATGATAATTTAATGGTATTGTTGATTCTACGATCAGAGCGCTGTATCGGTACACTGTGGTCTTATACCGTACAATAGTATTCGTAACTGTACGGTAAAAAATAAAAATTAAAAATCATATAGGTTTCTTTTAGACTTAAGGGAAGAACATTCGTTCTCGTTTCTAAGTTTTATATAGGCAAATGTGGGGGTCACTTTTTAAATATACCAAAGTCCGTCATTGGATCATAGAATTATAAATACAAATGGACATTCAAGTGATCAGAAAGCTTTACTACAGCACCTAAAAAAGATTACCACTAGATGCATTACTAGATTCTAGTGCATTTATGGATGGATGTGATAATTTTATTTATATGGATAAAATAATTAGAAAATAATCAACATGTTAGTCGACTATATGGCCAAATTATCTATCGCTAAAAAGAAGAGTATTACATTAGAAAATAATCAATGAATAGTCAACCATACCGAAAAATTATCTATCGCAATAATATAAAGTATAATATTAGAAAATATTCTACAAATAAGTCGTCTATACCGACATATTATCTACCGCAAAAAGTAGAATATACATTTAGAAGATAATTAGCGAATAAATCGATTACATCGCCAACTTTTCTACCGCTGAAAAGTAAATTTTCTTCTTACTTATGTTTGAGAGTTCCTCAGAACGCGTTATTTATGCATATATAGAAATGTCGCAGACAAAGGGAAAAGTGATAAACGTGACTATAATAAATAAAGCGCATGTAAATTTATTACTCGTCTAGAAAAAGTCGGTGCATTTATATGCAGTGTGAATCTCATCATAAAAGTAATATGGTATAAGTGTTGGGTGTGGTCTAGGTGAGCTAGGTCACAAGTGTAGTGGGTGCTGGAAACACGACGTAAGGAAACGATATCAGTCCGGACATAAACAGTTTATTTCACAAGCACAATAAATGTTTATACTACACGGAACACAATACAAGAAAATAA
>DWPT01003734.1:0-14031 GCA_018251895.1 Agathymus mariae mariae
ACTTATATTTTAGAAATTATAGTACCCATTAAGGAAATGAAAAAAAAAGTAAAAAAAAATACAAGAAATAAAAGCTATAAATAAAATAATATACGGTATAAATAAAATAATAAATATATTGTTTTGACAAATACAGATTGGTCAGATTGGTTTTAATAAAATATAAAATTTATAAATAATAAAAAACAATGAGAAGTAATCATAACAGAAACCAAATTATTCAAACAAAACATCTATAGGAGGACAGCCCTCACCGGTGTACTCAGGAAAACAAATGGTGAGTGGAGACTTGCGGATCTTCTCCTCGAACAGATCCTTCTTGTTGAGGAACAGAATGATGCTGGTGTCCGTGAACCACTTGTTGTTGCAGATCGAGTCGAACAGCTTCAGACTCTCCTGCATACGGTTCTGGAAACACAAGCACAGTAGAGTTAATGGAAAATTCAGTGCCGTGCACACATTTTGTAGAAAAACATTAAGTAGTAATTGCGCTATACAAACATAAATCTGATTCGATTTGAAGTCCATTCGGTCGAACGTATATGGAAGAATCATTCTTCGACGTACATTATACTGCATGGAACCTACGACAACCAACAATGCCAACATTGAAAGATGGTAGCTCTTGAATTCCCTCGACTCCTCACTTGAATCGGTAATCTGTGACGTGAAAGAGGACTCCAGACCCACTGTACTCCACCGCCGTCCATAAAACACAACTCACCGTTGTTTCATCCTCGTGCAACACTTGGTCGTACTCTGACATAGCTACGCAGAATATGATCGCGGTAACGTCCTCGAAGCAATGGATCCATTTCTTCCGCTCCGACCGCTGACCGCCTACGTCGAACAATCTGCAATCGAGGAGCACAATTACTTTTTTTACTCTCCTTACAAAAATAAAACGGAATTAGGTGTTAAACATAATATACCCATAAATGTTACGGGAATCTCGTTTAATTTGGTACGATTATATATATTCATTTTTCATACAGATTTTATATAAAGATATTATATTATTATTTTTCCATTAAGCACACGCCTTTGGGTTTGGTTTAAGAAGGAAAACTTTGAAAATAACTCTATTATAAAATATATACATAAAGAAGGTTATAGGATTCATTTACTAGGGTGTTGTGTTCGAGTCTGTTCACAAAGCTATAGATAGTTATTATTATTATTATTTTTTACATAGAATTAGTAAATGCTTGACAACAATCCCATCTGATGGAAAATGGTGATGAAGTCTAACATGTCGAATGCACTATCTTATAATAGCCTATTCACTCTCCTCTTTCAAGACTCCCACATCGTAAGTAGCCGGGAACACCGACGCGGGCAAGTTATTGCAGTTCTTTGCAGTGCGGATTACGAATGAAGACGCAAACTGCGTTATATTATATTGTTGTATCAATCATGTTACACGCTACCTTTTTCCTTAATGCGAGCGTGTGACATTGAGTACAGGGTGTGTTCCGAGTTGCTAAGCTTGTGCCGCGGTTAATTCAGTTGTGATATGTGAATACGAAACTCATGCGAAACTTTTCCCAACTGCCACCGAAGGAATCGTCAGAGAGAACGCAAGAAGAAAAATTATTATTTATCGAAAACATATTGATGTTATTGTGTTATTAGCTTAGACGGAAATCGATATATCCTTTTTAAGTCCGTTGATAATTCAAATTGTATCTCGAAAAATTCATATACTAATTTATAACACATGCGTTAAGTCCCATATTTAATTGTAATTTATGAAAACGTTATGATTATTGTTTCACTATTTTAGGGGAAGTTATTATCTATCTATATATCAGCATAACATTTCAACGAAGGTCAAGTAAAAATGTTAACCAATCTATGTCTGCGTATTTTTCCTTGGACTGCAGAGCTCCATTATTAATAATCTGTTCATACAAAAATGGATGTTACTCAATGTTTGAGCTTAATATTAATAGACTCCAATACCATTTCATTGCCATTTGAATCGGTGTGCGAATAATTGGGACCTTGGAGAATATTTCAATTTTATTCACTTGATTGTAACTCGCTAATAGATGGCGCTATTGATATACAGCGGCAATTGAAATTAAATAAGGAAATTATTTGAAATTACATCCAAACCTCAAACATTGCAAGATTAACGGCCAAAGTGAAATTTCAACAGTATCAACAACTATGGTACTTTTAATTTTTCGATGTAACTTTACAGAGAATTCTAGATCATCATAGAGATAAAAAAAAATTAACGCATATAACAGCTGCCGGATGTACTCAATTTTGGTAGTGTTTTGGAAGTATTTTGGATCGCCTTATTATAAATTCCGACGAAACTTAAAGATGTTGGTTCTTGCTTTACAATCGATCGTAGTATAGTATCGTATTCGTAAGGACAGCTTGCCAAAGAAACCGACGTATCCAAGTGTCCATTCCAGTTCGTTCAAAACAAGTATGTGATCGATAAATGTTGTCACAAACGTTTGGGAAATTTCGTTTGAATATATCCTCGCATATCGCCTCCCGCAATACCAACAATCCGAATGGCGACGGCGTAAGCAGGAGCGTGTGTTAGCGTTTATTCATTACATATTATATTAAAATAAATACTAACTTGAAATTGAGATTTTTGAAGGAGAAATGCACTTCAACTATCCCGGTTGTTTTGACTCTGGTTCTTAGGATGTCCTGCTCGGTGGGCTGGTAGTCCCGGGCGCCTAGCCGGTCGAGGTCGTCCAGGAAGCTGGAATTAAAAAAAAAAACAATTTATAATTACATATGTACATCCAATACAAAAAGGCTTCTTGCATAATTGTTATCAGTGCGCTAGTTACCTTTTACAGATACAATACATACATACATACATAAACATACATTTTATTGCTTATTACTAATATAATGTTATGTCTGTACGTCATATTGCGTTTATTATTGTCCCCGTAGGATGTACTCGTGACAATTATTTAGCGACACGTATTCAAGTGTACTCTTGTGAGATATATAACATAACACATTCGATAGGTTGAGTGAGTTGTAGGAATGTCGATCACTTCATTAAGACACGCCTTATTTTATCGCAAAGTGGACTTGTTTCAGAGCAAATGCGGATCGGTCCTACAATTGGTTAACACAGTGTGTAATGAACGAAGGAATCAGGATCGCTTTAAAAACTAAATGAATACATAAGCGTTTACGTTTTGGAATTTCTATGTGAATATATAAGGCAATAACCCAGCAGCAGAGTAACCCAGAATCACCAATCTGGGGCTCAATAGGCATCTCAGACGAACTCGGACGGCATCATATCCATATCAATATGTATTTATATAACAATATGAATATGAACAATAATGTGGCATAATAAGAGACCGTAGGTCGATTTAGTTCATCCTGTAGCTTGCAAAGTTTTTTAAACAAATTAGTTAACACCGGCTTGAATACATATTTCTGTGTTATATTATCGGGATTATAAACATGTTATCATCATATTAAGATACAAATCAACAATGTATATATGATGATAATTGATTAGAAGGGAGTTGATTCTTTAAGTGACTAAATTGACGTCATATCGTTTTCATTTTACCATACAGCTTGCAAAACTCGAGTGAAGAATCATTTTCCTCCATTCCCATGTGTTTTCCTCGTAATTAAGTAGCTCATAACTCTGCATTTCAAATTATAACTCGAGACACTAAAAGTAATACAATATTTATGCTGCATATCAAACGCAAACTGATATTATTAAAATATCGTCCGTTTATTTTATATTATCATCATTATCTCCATATCGTCCCACTGCTGCCCTCGGGACACAGTGTGAGGGATTAAGGCCATAGTCCTTCACGTTAGCCAATTGCGGTTTGGCAGACATCACATACCTTCGAAAACATTATAGTGAACTCACGATATTTTTCTTCACCGAAAGGAGTGATAATTAATTAACAACTTTTAAATCATGGCAAAACGAGTGCGTAAATCCTTGTATATCCACTGGCGCAAATCATATTAAGGTAACAATATGTGCACATAACACAATTTACACCGAAAAGATAACTAAAGAAAAGCGAATAATTAATACAAGGAAATACAAGAATTTCTACTAGTTATTCCAATGAAAGTCTTCTACTGACGATTCCAATAATCACAGTTTTCAGAGCAGCGAACTTCTTGCATAGCACATAATATTTGATAACCCTGCCACTTGTGCTGCACTTATCTGGCGAACGAATGCATCCGGGTTTCGGCCAGAGCAAATATGACAGATAAATGCTCATTCCAGCGGTTTAGCTTTTTTTTTATGAGTCAGCAATACCTACAGCATGTTTAATCATAGCGTGGGACTCCTGTATTATATTTATGACGTATTAGTTAAGAATGTTCAAACCGATCCGATCGCCATTATAATAATTGAGTACATCGGTTTAGTCATGAACGCGAGTCACAGATTCAACAATTTATCGAGACGAGGTTGTCCTATAGTATGACTGTACTACTTAACACTACCGTGTACTGGACTTTCCGTACTATCGTCACGGAAATCGTGTTTAATCTGTGGATAGTATGGAGCATCTTATGAGACATATTCTCGTAGTGCTACCATTTTGTAAAGGTCAAAACACCGTTCGTTTCATCATTGGGAGACAGCCGAAGCGTTTCTTAAATCGTTGAATGAATTTTATTTCATTTAATGAACGGATTTCCAGAAGAAAACGGTTATAAGGTATATCACGATGTTACTAGCCGCATTAGTAGGATAAAATTAAATAGTGTATGTGATCGTGAGACAATCCCCGCGATAATATGTCTAGTGCGTGTTGAATGCAAACTCGGTATACGAATTATATTTGAAGTTGGCATATACAGGGCTCATTTTGTATTGCATTTAACGAATCGCTTCTTGCTCAATTATGTTATCAGTAATAGAACAATGCCACGTAACTTAAATGGTTCAATTCTGATAGCCGTTTAACTATTAAATAAATAATGGAAGTACATACTCCAAACATATAAACGATACCAAAAATAAATCTGTAACGAGGTCGACTGTGGACATTGAATACTTATTGAAAATTTTCTTGTACGCTGAATTTGTTATAGATTTAGGAGCCAAAACTTTGATGTCTTTCTTTATGACAATCTGTGCAATAAGCAGATTAGGATGACATTTTGCAAATTTGAAGCTTATGGGTTGATAATTGGTTATGTACTTTTCCATAATATTCTCAAAACAGTGAGATATCTGCCAACCGTTATTTAACTGGCAAATGAAATGAGTGGATGTCAATACTTCCAAATCTTTGTAAATCCAAGTTCCGTTGTGGGACAACTTTCATGGTACTGCTTGTAAATTTCTAAAGCAATTCTGTATTATCATTATTTTACTGCGTGATCAGGAGTGATTTTATTCTTCGAGATAAGGGAATTGATATAACAGATGCAACTTAGTAATTATTTAGTAAAAAAACATTTAAAAACTAAAATATTCACTCGAAGCCAGAACACACTTTTCACATCGTTGAAAGCAAACCTGAAATAGTAAAGTACACCTGAGATTTTTAAATCCACGACTCGAATAAAATTCTAGGAAGTATTGAATAACGCAAGTGTAGAAGTATCATTAGGTACTCCGCGTATTCGCGGTGTACACATTACGTATACGTATACGTATCGTGTATACGGACGCAGGCGGTGATACATAAACCTCACACATTATGAAAAACCTTTTTGGGAGAAGTTCGTACGTGTTCAGTGAGATTTTTGTACGAGTGCGAAAACAAGAACACAACGAGCAAAATAATGAACGTGAGATAGATCGGAGTGTGGAGTGTCAGCTAATGACGTTTCCAGGCACGCTCAACAGTTGCGGTGACGTAACCTGCACCCGCCCCACGATAAAATCTGATCAATACCTAAGCATTTTGCTCTCCAAGCCGAAAAAAAATTTTTAGTGGTGTTTTTGAACAGTTGAAATTTGATCATATTTTATATTTATTAAAAAAAAATATAGTAAAGATAGAGTAAGCAAGCAGTGATAGCCTATAGGTTCAAACGTAGGTCTCAGAATCCTGCACGCACTTCTGTTTTTTCAAATTATGTACGTATCAATTATCACTCGCTTCTGTGAAGAATCGTGATCAAACTTGCACACCTGACAGTTCCCCATAACGTTCTCAGAGCTGTGTGAAATCTGCCAACCGGCACTTGGCCAGCGTGACACAGTGTGGCCTGAACCTTTCCCATTGCGAGTGGAGATCGGAGCCCAGCAGCGGGACGAGATGAGACAGTATCTGTCATCTGTCTGCCGTAGTGACGATAATGATAATGATCCAAATCCATGTTGCATCTTATTCGAATATTACACACGGAGTAACTTTTAAATGTTGGTAGGACGTTTTAATTCCCCCTAAAGTGTCAGCTAATGATAAAAGACCTAGTCCTAGAAGGACTTAGTGTGAACAAATAAACATGGCGGCGGTGACTATTTACAATTAGATGACCCGTCTGCACGTTTACCAACTGTTTAGATAACAAAGTGATCGTATAGAACCTCCGACTTGATATAGTTTAACAAATAAATTCCAGAGTATGATACGGCGAGAAGACGATGACGTCATATAATCACGAGATTACCCTCCTTACTGTTGTGCTATCAACATGTAAGACATTCACAAAATTTTCAAAATATTCATGAAGAAATTATGTGTGAACCGAGTTTGCGAATACACGAGCATATTTAATTTCAACGTTAATACCGAAAACGAAGCACGTAATAATCAATTTAACGCTCGGGCTTTGCCAGCCGTTAGTACTCGAGCGTTGTAATTTGAATACGATACCCAATCAATCGTATCCAATGCAAAGTGCCGTGACAGATTTTGGCAGGCGATCGGTGTAAATTAGGAGGTGGAACGGTACACGAAGACGCGTCCGGCTCCCCGGCTCAACTAGTTGCGATCGGCGAACTAAAAGACGGCAGGGCGACGGCACCGCATACATATTAACGAGTTCACAAGCCGCTCGGACACATCACGCGATTCGTGAATATTATTACAATAGGAACTCTTTCCACATTCCGAGGGATGGCCATTGTGAGATAGGTTGATTTATGTTAACCCTAAAGCACACAAATAAAGAAAGACCTTTCAAATTTGGGTTAGTCACTGCAAACGTTAATCAAAACGCATAGAACTAACCTGCTGAAGTTTGCTTTTGATTTCTGCTCCGAATAGACAATAGTACTGTACATACCAGCAACTTCAGCTTTCAGTGATATAGTGATCAATTAAGATCCGTAAGACATGATCGGCTTGCCACAAAAGAACACCAATGACCGTTTCTAATTCTATGCCTGTGGTTCAAGAGATCAAACCGTGAGTCAGATTCATGTAGTCATCGCATTTACACGAAATGTAACTCAAGGAAATATCCGGTTACATTGATACCGACATTAATAAAAAATAAAATCACAACACGAACATACATTTTTTAGGATATACCATTTTAATCTCTCAAATTGATCTCCTTTAAAAACGTGATAATAAAGGTGAAATTTCGTTTAGTTACACTATAATATACATCTTTTGATGCAGTTCACTAACATTCGAACAAATAATACGCACATGACTTCGAAAACACGAGAAGGATGCCAGAATACCAAGAATGTGCGGTTTTTAGGTTTATGTTTTTTGTTATCTGTGGTCCAGTAACACAGTATAGTCAACAGCGGTTGTCCGGAGAGTGTAAAAGGCCTGGCTATAACTGACGACCCACATTAATAGCGCATTAATGGCACGCGAGCTTTTTGCGCACCTATGTATATTTATGATAAACTTTATGCAAACCCGTCATCCTTCCTTAAACATCAATTGGAGCATACATAATGATTATTCAAGTCTACGTCATCATCCAGCTGCGGCAACTAAAATGGCTTCGGTTGATCATTATAGCGGGTACTGCATTCCTTTTTAGCAAAAACGGATTCAGTCCCATTTGCATCGGTATTACCCCGTCATAAAATAGCTCCAGGTGCCCTGATAGCCTTGTCATCGACAGGCTTTTATCTTGGCGGTTATCACAGATCAAGTAATAAATATAAATCCGGTATCAGATTAATGTTGCCATGCGAAGCGAAGCGTAACCAATCTTCTACGACTTATGTCAATAAACAATAATTTTTCAAATTATTGTAATCATTATTTATTATATTTTTTCCAGCTTATTTCCTAGGTTGGATAAAAAAACTCTTAAGATTTTCAAAACTGTGGCTTTAACCGCTTCATTTGCTACAATTTCAGGTCATCTAGGATATTATTAAATTTGGAAATATATAAATGAAAATTCATAGTCACCAAATCTAAAGAATTTACTTAATTCGTTAGCAAAGATTTTCCTGATGAAACATAATTTTTTCTGTACCTGAGGTAAAATACCACACCGAGTTAGCTATTTGACTTTTATAATCTAAGTGGGCTAATGAAACCCTTAGCACTGTAAAAAAAAGTAATGACGCCATCACCTTGCCTCACAGACCCAACAGAATTGTTTTCGTTGGGATCGGTACACAACTTTTTTCCTCATGGTTCATCTGTTTAAAGATTTTGCATTGAGCCTCAAATATCTCAAAGGTTGCGATAATTTGGGGGAGGAATTTGCTTTTGTTCAACTAATAAATCTGGAGACTCACCTACCATATTTTATATAACGTCACAGAAAAGACCAGTGTTTTCTCCAGTCGCAGACATTGTCTTCGACGAGCTTCATTAGAAAGGGTCTCCTTTGATGATATGTCGTTCATGTTTAAATCGATCGAAAACATCGAAATTAAACTTTCCCATGACGCGTCAGATTTCCATTATGTTATATTCATTCTGAATATTAAAAAATAAATAAAGTAGTTTAATACCAACAACCGAAATATAATATGAGAACTTTTTCACATTATTTCTATGCTCGTATTTTGACATCTGCCAGGCCGACGGAGCTTACCCATCGGGGCGCAGGTATCAACCTAACAAAGGTTGATTTAATTGTTCAGATACAAAAAACATCGTTAGGATCGGCGAGCTATTCAAAATATATTCTGAATGCCTGGGACGATTGTATTCACTTAAGGCCAGCATAAAAGCAGGCGGAGGGCGCGGGTGCGCATTATTCGCGAGTCTTCTCATTAGAGTGAGTAATCGTAAAGACTGTGTTGTATTCACCCTTTGCGGCGTTACCATTGCCATTGCTCTCACTGCCTTGCCGCCTCACCCGGATCAGATAATTATTACCACAATCGCGTTATGTGGTAGGTGAAAGCACCAATACCTATCTCGTTAGGTAGATACGTATACATTGCTATACAAATAAACAATGACATATTAATCTTCACAAGTTTAGTACCTTTGTAAACTACTACTGTATCAATAAAATCTAAAAGGTACCACTTAAGTTACAGCTTGAGAATTAAAGAGCTTGGGAATATGAAAAAGCGGCTAAAAAAATGAATTAGTATACAATTATTGGAATTTAACCACATAAAATAAAAAAGTAGAAATATATCTAGTATATTTTAAAGGTTATACCAATTTCACTACGTTGAATTCGCTAGCCAGCCACAAATGAAAATAAAAAGCATCATTATATATACGATAAATCACATAATTATTGTTAGGTGATTCCAATCATTAGAAAACGCGGTTTGGAACAAAATTGGTTTTTTATCATCAATTTCTTGTTGAATTTACAAAAACTATTAATTATTATTTAACAAAACTAAAATTTAATTATCTTGTGATATTACATTAAAAACGTAAACTTCATAATTTTCCAGAGCGTATACACTATATATATATATGTGTATACACTACAGTATTGAATTAGCCTCCGTATTTCTGTAGAGCTGCCCTCCCCTCGCACAGCGTCCGGTCGTCATCGATTTTCCAAGTTAGATGCAACAGCGTGCGCACCTCCTCACTCTCTCGAACCCCCTACTAGTCGACATCCGACAACGTGCAAAATGTAAATCGGATGATTGAATGAATGTTACAAGAACGTTTACAAATGCAAAGTAATGAATATTATTATTTGAAAACATACTTTTATATCATTTTTTAACTACCTACACACATATATAGATATACATAAATCTTAATCTTTCAAAATTATTAAACACGAAGTGACAGGACTTCACAGCGATGTTGCCGAAAAAAAAAATTATATAAAAGCTAAAAATAAATAATATACAACACTCATAACGAAAGACATTCGCTGCAATAATAATATCTCTATACTAAATAATAAAATTCTAACTGATCGCTTTCTGTACATGAACGATATACGAGAAAAAACATTATTACGACCCTTTATTAACGCAATAGAACACAAAACAATAGTTGTTGGAATTTTTGTCTGTGTGTCTGTTTGTCTGTGCGTTTGTTCGCGATAATCTCAGAAACGGCATAACGGATTTCGTTCTGGTTTTCACTAATGTATTGCGGTAAGCGTCATTTAATACTTAGTTTGATTCATTGCAATCCGTCCATAAACAAAAAAATATGAAGTCCATAAAAATGCAGATGCTTAAAGTAGTTTTTCCAAAGCGAAGCGAGGGTATTTGTTTCTCTAAAATAAAATCTTGAACAAGGTATGAAAATATAAGAATAGCTGCGAAATATAAATAAATATGTACGAAATTCCAGGCATGTCCGAAATGTGCTTGACCGGTTCTCCCGTACATTATTCTCATGCACGAGTAAGAGCCTATTGAAAATGAACATAAAAATGAACACGCTAAATGTGCCTACCACACACCGATGTACATGAGAAGGCACGCTTATTGTCTGGCGAGCACCACGTCACAAAACCAAGGATTTATAATTATGCCCTATTACTACGTATTCGTATAGTGGACCACTTGGTCGTTTAAAACTACATAGAATTTGGTTTTACCCAAAAAATTCAGTATACTACATAACGCCATTAATCAGACTGCAACACGTAACCCGAGTAATAATTTGGATTACTACCATACAAAAATCACACAAGCTTGTCTGCATGGCGCAGGTCGACCCTCCCCTCAAGCGTTGCTTTGAACTATTCATTGACACGATGAACATATGGCCTCGTGCGAAAACAGACCTAATGGACCGCGGACGGTAAATACATTTTGGTAATAGACTCATGTTAATAGGGAGCAAATAAGTACGGGGGACATGGTTCTGACTGATTTATTTACGAATGACGCAATTTTGTTCACATAGTACTACGAGCAGATATTATTATACAGGATAATAACGAAGTACAAATTGTAGTACCGGTGACAATATTAACAACTACACTTTAAAATATCCCGGAAACAATGGAACAGACATTTCATTTTTTTTTTTCATTTGAATATTGTATTTTTTTAACGTAACTACATTTTGAAGTTCACAAAATTAGATTGAAATATAAAATTTTAAACCTGTCAACGTTTCAATAACTTATTTTAAAATCCAAGGAGCAAGTTAACTACAGTTTAATGTGTTCTACTGTTTAATAAAGTCTACGAAATATCAGCTACCATAACGTTCTTAAGATTATTGTACTTTGAGGTGCTTTAAATATATTATAAGCTTTGAATATTACTTACCGTTGGATTACGTCGTATGTATATGATTTGCAATAGTACCCTGATAAAACGCACCGGACTTGTTGCTGGCAACTTATCCCTTACTTATGTATAAAGTCTACTATTCAAATATCAAATTTTTAAGGGGTTCTTACTTGTCTTTCATTACCACAGAAAATATAAATATAAATTTACCTATGCTAGTGTGTGTGTGTGTACCGCTATATTAATATGCAACTGGATGTTTGTTCGTCGTTTCAATTTTATTTGCCACTCCTTCCAATCCTCTACCTTCACCGATACGTGTACACCATCACGTCGTATGGTTTAATAAGGCACAGTGTACTCATAATGTGTCGTCTCGACAATGACGTTGCTCACTCGTCCTCGAACGGTAGGAGCTTAGACCGCAATGGAACGCTTTCAACAAACCAACTTATGCATCATCAATTATTCAAACGCGCAATGGTATCTGTAGTTATTAATAAAGGCACCAGCATAAAGAATCCCAAGATGAATAAAAAACAAAACAGTAACGAGGCTTAATTTGTATATTTAATATTCCACGAAAACTTTGTCATACGTAAACGCTTTATTACCTGTACTTAATAATATAAAGAGTGAATGCCAATTTTAATAGTTTGTATATATGCAGAAATTAAAATTCATTAGCCACTTGAATGGTACATTATTGGATGGACCGGATGGACGTAGGATTTATTTCATAAAATCGTCAGTCGGGGCGGGTCGTCAGCCATAAATATGTATTATATAGTATAAAGTATGTCCAGTGATTAATGAAAAACATTGAAATGGGTTGTAGCCGAGCTTTATACTTGGCTTATAACCGTTTAAACGTGTTTTACATTAATTTAAACCAAAGCAAACTTTTCCATCGCCCTACGGGCACAAGTGGCAAGTGAAAACCTCTTCATGCATTACCATTACGGTTCACTCGAAGAAACAGAGGTAAGCTATTGAGTATTGCGTACAATGCCAGCGGCAGCAGGATCATGGTAAGTAGCTCAAGAGAATGCTTGCCTTATTCTGGCAGACTGCCAAAAAGGCACTGCCGCGCAGGTATTGGATCTTTCACGATATTTCGTTTTTGCTTATTGTGTACTGACGGGTTTTTGTTACACTTTCATTAATTTTTCTGTTTCACTTATTGCTTTCAATTTTTCTTCACTTTTGTTTTAAATTGTCGAGGAAATTACTGCTCCCTTATTATATTTTGATCTCAATGAAAATGCAGTGTTAACAGTTTTGTTGAAATCAATCTTAACTTCTTATAATATTTGAATTTAAATGAAAATATAAAAAAAAAACTCTCCATATAAGCCTTATTAGTGCAAAAATTTTGCTTGATGAAAAAATAGTATGAATGTACTTTCCACAATATTTGATAGGTGGTTACGATTTATGTTTGGTTTACTACAGTAACAATTCTTACTATTAAGATCCCACTCAATCTTAATATTTTGATATGAAGTATGAATCACTGTATGGGGTAATTATAGAATATGTATAATTCCTCTCCAATTACAATTACACGGAGGTCACTGAACCGTGACTTTTCATGTTCTCGAGTGGTTACCAAGTTCGTGAGTATCATTATTATGAGTAGCGATTCATGAAACGTTGCCAAAAATATTTGAAATACAGCCATTTAACTTTTCCAATCGAGCCACGTGGGCCCTCAACGCTGCCGCGGACTCGGCGTACCCCTATCACAATCTTACCTTTGACAATCGATGCGGATTAGGTTATATATTTGGTCTCATTCAAGCATGTTATCATCTATGTATCCATTACAATAATATCTAAAATTAGCAAGGGAAAGAGTGTTACAGCGGCGAACAAAAAATTTATCATCACCGCCATTGATGAGAGACGCAAAGCGATGTGCGACTTTGAACGGGTGCTCTCTGCTGCAAGTTCCAATACCGAGACGAAAGTCTCTGCTGTATCGGTTCCTACTGAACCGTCCACGGATTCCAATATAATACGTCGCGAGCTGTTAGCTTTGCATGCGAGAGAAAATGGAGAAGCTCAAGGTTGAGCTTTTCGTGGCAATTCCGCTTCTCTTTCAATAAATAAAACGGTATAACATATAAATTTAATTCCATATTTATATATTAGAAATATTTAACTTTTCTTTCTGTATTTTTGTTCTATACCGCATTACGACTAATTTTATTTAGCTTTATAAACAATACTAATGATTCTTTTTATAATTATTTACATTTACCTATACATACAAAACTATTTATATACGAGGGGAGGTCCAAAAGTTCGTGGAATGAAAGGGTTTTAAATAAAATAAAAGTATAAATCTATTTTTCCTTTTCAATATAGTCTCCTTTAAGCTGAATACATTTATTACATCTATGAATTAACTTTTCTAAACCATCATAAAAATATTTTTTATCTTTTGCCTC
>DWPT01003735.1:0-14027 GCA_018251895.1 Agathymus mariae mariae
AATAAAATTCTAACGCTTTCCTGACATTAAAACTATTATTAATGACCTTTATTAACGCAATAGAACACAAAACAGTATTTGTTAGAATTTTTGTCTGTTTGTCTGTGCGTTCGTTCGCGCTAATCTCAAAAACGGCTTATCCGATTTCGTTTCGGTTTTCATAAATATATTGCAATAAGCATCATTTAATATTCACAGTTCATTTCCTTTTAAACCGTCCATAAATAAAAAGGTATGAATTAATTTAAAATTATTTAGGTACTATTTCTTAGCGTAAGGTAATATTTCCGAAGTGAAGCGAGGGCAGCTTGCTAGTCTTGAATATGTCGATGATACCTTTGACGTATATTTATGACAGTTACCACTGATGGTGAGATGTGCCATCGACTCATTTGTCAGTTATTTACATAAAAATTATAATCTTATCTATAATATACAAAGATTGTAATACAAAGACGTAATTTGGTGTTTAATTCTCAATTTCGTTCTTTTATCTTAAGAAGGCTATGAATAATAATGAGACTCCCTCACACTTCTTCGCATTTTTTCATTTAAGTAATGTTAGAATCTTCTTTTCAATTTTCTTATTAAAAGCTATAGAATATGTATCAAAGACACGTCGAGCAGTTTTTACGACCCGGCATTTACGGCAATCTGAACAGCAACAGTGTGTTTTTCTACGAGATTTTCGATACTTCCTGTTTGCGCCGGATGACAGCCGAGGAAGTTTTACTTAGCAGAAATTTCAAATAATCGAGAATCTTTTGGAAAATCCGGGTATCTTTTGAAATTTCCTTCCCCGGTATCGAAAATAAAGACGGCGGACGTCGAAATATTTTGAACTCTAAAACTGAATGATTCGCATCTGCTACACGTATACATATATTTACTTACCAGCAAGCTGCCCTCGCTTCGTTTCAGAAAAACTACCTTACGCTAAAAAATAGCATCTGCATGGTTTTGGGTTTCTCTCGTTCTCGGAATTAGAAATACGTGTATTAATTCATAACTTTTTTATTTATGTACGGATTGTAATGAAACGAACTTTTAAAATTAAGTGAAGCTTATTGCAATACATTAGTGAAAACCGTAATAAAATCGGCTAAGCCGTTTCTGAGATTAGCGCGAACAAACGCAGAGACAAACAGACAAAAATTAACTTTTGTTTTCGGTTCTATTATGTTAGTAAAGGCCTCTAATTGTAATTTTTCTCGTATATCCTTAATGTACAGAAGGCGTTCAGTTAGATTTTTTTTATATGTATAAATTGACAATTAATTAACTACACACATAATGTGCATTCTCAACTTTAACAGAACTGTTATCAAAAACCATACCCGATGCGATTGAAAATAAAACTCCATTATGAATATGATATGTAAAACAAAGACGTTCGTTTTCAGTTACATGATACAAAATTTTTCCTTTGTACTTATAAAAATTATCTATGACTTTTTATACTCCATCGTAAATTCCATCGTCGACTGCGTTATGATCAGCTTTCTGTATTCAACATCACGGCTTCTGCATAAAAAGTATGATATAATGAAAAGTACAACAGTTTTAAACGTGAAAGATTCAAATTATTGATAATGAAACAATCTATAAGTAAAATCGAATAAACAGCTACGTCGAGTGATAATGAAACTCGTTTATCGTAAACAACGTCTATCTAGTACAATATTTTACGAAAATGATTATTCTAGAATCGATTTTAGTGGAACGATTCACTTTTATGGGTTAACGTCGAGAAAACATTGCTTTTCTCAGCCGTAAGCGACGTAAAAGTGACAAATATAATTTGTGGGATTTGTGATGGGTACACTAAAAAACTCAGGGACTATTAAAAAAAATTATTCACTTATCAAAATTTTCATTATCACATACGCAATATTTTATTGCAAAATATTGGAGATTCTCGCAAACGTTTAGCGTTCGAAGCCGCGATACATGTTTGCTGACAAGTTAAAAAAACGTCGTGTTCTAAAGAAACATAATAAGCTCGAAAATATATTTAGGTATAAAATTATTTTTCACATATATGTTACTGAATATATCAATCATAACCTTTATCGTAACGTTCCAAGTTTTAAGTAATGGTCACACCTAATTAATATTAAGAACTGGTATTAGGATTAGGTGGAGTAGGTGTTGTTTTTACCTAATACAACTCATTTTCATACACAGCTCATATGCAATCGTTAGAAGAAATCTATCTTTACTAATAATAAAATTATGACTGATCGCTTTCTCTACATGAACAATATATAAAAGGACATTAATAGGGGCCTTCATTAACGCAATAGAACGCAAACAATAGTTGTTAAAATTTTTGTCCGTTTATCTGTGGGTTTGTTCCCGCTAATGTCAGAAACGGCTAAACCGATTTTGTTCTGGTTTTCACTAATATATTGCGATAAGTGTCACTTAAAGTTTGTTTCATTGCAATCCGCTTATAAATAAAAAAGTTATGTATTTCTAATTCACAGAACGAGAAAAACCCAGAAAAATGCAAATGCTACCTTTAAGCATAGGTACTTTTTCCGAAGCAAAGCGAGAGCATTTGCTACTTAATAAATAAAACAAAAATATTTTCATCACATAAAGCTTTGACCCTCATGGAAAAACATACTTGCAAGACTGAGATGCATGAGGATTTACTATAGAACTGATTTCAAACTATTTACTCTCCATTAGTCTCCTGTCAAAAAATAGCTTGTTGTTATTTTATTAATTTCTTTTTAAACTTACTGTATTTTATCGGGAAAACAACAGGAAACACGATGATGTCGTGTTCTCTGTTAGACTGCATGGTTACTTATAACAATAACCCAAACAAAGAGACATTCTACCGAAAGGAACCGATAAAAACAATACTACTTTAATTATGCTTATTTTCATAGAAGTTGATCTTAAAATTATACAAATTAAGAATAATAATTTATTTTTCAAAGATGTGTACAATAAAAAGATATTGTGTACGTGAAAAATTCACTCACACAAGTATCTTTTTCATACACATGCACATATAGGTTACATATAAGCACATATGGTGACGCTATAATGAAATGAGTGTTCGTCTATTACGTAAGTATATTATGTTTATGGTTTATCACTATAATGTATTAATATGATAGCCTAGTGATCCCAATGTAAGTCTTCTGCACGAAAGAAGCCAGTTAGAATCCTGCACAGATCCCTTATTTTTAAAATTAAAAAAAAATAATTATCATGTTCCTCGATAAATCAAACATTGTCATGACGACTGCATACCTGAGAGATCTCCATAATGTTCCCAAAGGTAAAATCAGCTAACCCGCACTTAGCCAGCGTGGTTAACTATGGCTTTAAACTTGTGTTTAACATTGTGAGGGGACACCCGAGCACAGCAGTGGGACAATATGGGTTGCTATGATGATGATAATTAAAAAATTGAACCTGCTTCAAAAATAAAGAAATACAAGATTTGAAGGTGAATTTTCAGTGAAGTAATGTGAGTTAATAAACTTAATTCAATATTTCGTAAATAGGTCTATAGAGTTGTTAAATAAATTTTACTAAAACAATTTATAAGCTTCAATTTTATTTACCGTGTAACTAAATTCAAGATACACGATCACTTAACATCAATATCTTAACAGTTGCGTTAATAAGGCCAATACTTTTTCTCATATATCCTTCATGTACAGAAAGCGTTCAGTTACATTTTTATTATATGTATAGATAAATGTTATTAATGCAATGATATTTTTTAAGTACAATATTAGTTTCGTATTCAATATTCGTCTTTGAAATAATATAATTTGAAATTCATGTCAAGTTTAGATATGACACTGCAATTTAACACAGTATCAGCACAATGGCTTTGCAGTAAGCTTAGCTTAGCCGTTTTTTGACGACAAAATTCATCAAACCACTGGCAGCGGAACAAGGAACAGTTATTATAGAAATTGCAAATTACTCTTGCAATATTTTGATCTTGTTGACTTTAATATTTATTTTACGAAAAAACGCTTTTTCAGATGTTAGGTATCTGTGAAATACCTTGTATAAAAATATATACATGAAGGCAATTATTTACAATTTTACTATTTTTAAGGTCATAAGCAAACTGGAATATTAATTATTTGTACATAAGCAATTGGATATGGTCGAAATTATTTTAATTATATAATATTTTTATATAAAATAATCTATTTCCTGAATATAAACACTACGACACAGCAGCTTCATTTTATGTTATCTATGTTATTAAAAAATACACTGATTAGTTTTTTAATATGTTCCTTTCAAACAAAATAAGTTTATCTAATTTTACTTTTACAATAAATACAAAACAAAATAATCGAGAATAAGGAGAAAAATGTATATATCTAAGTGCTATACTATACTAATTATTATTATGCAGCATAGCTTTAAGTCCAGAATTTCTTTGTATTTGCGTAAAATATTTATGAAAATAGCAGCTAACCACAGCGATGCGCCACCAAAGGCAACTAGTTAGTGGCTTTAATTGTTATTAAAGGAATCTTTTTGTCGTCCTCACAGTTTGGTTTATATTAAAATGGACATTATTTTTGGCTACAAACCATTAGCAGCAAAGGAGGATGAGTATTATAACTGGACGTAGCTCTGATCCAGCGCAGAAGGAAGATTCCGGAATTCTTAAGCTTGTCATAGAATTTCGACTTAAGAGCTGCTATCTTAACATAACAATTTGATGCTTTCGAATTACAAAAATGCTAATTAACGCTAGCCAACTTCTCATACATTGCTAGGTCCAAGCTCCATGAGTTTCAAACTGGTGTATGTTTTGAGAACCATGCACATGTACATTTTCAACTCTATCGTCATTCGTAAACATCTATTCTTAAGTTATATGTACTAGAATGTGGAAAATATAGTTACTATGCTATTTTAAGTTTCGCAAGTAGCTTTGTGTTTCATACAATACTATGAAATAAAAAGTTAATTTTGCTGTCGATAAAACTCCCGACAACGGAGCTCTACAGTATTTGTGGACTGCACTTGGCTGATTTTCAACAATAAAATCTTTAATATATCTCTGAAAGATGACGCTACTGTAATATAACTCAATAATAAAATATTCACAAGACAAATTATACCTTATATAACAGACGTGACGATAAATATACAATGCACGCAATAAGTGTCTGGACTTACGGAGTAGCTATTATGCAAAAAAATAAATTGAAAAAACGCATTTTAATAGTATAGTTGACTACTAACATTTAAAAAAACCTCTGTCTTTTTAAGACATTTGGAGCTTCCAATAATCCCACACATTGACTACGAAGATTTCCATATAATTGTGGAATTAAGTGTTAAAGTATATATATTTTTATTAGTATTTCATGTTATGCCGTTATGAAAACAGCAATTGAATTATTCACAATACTATCATAGTATATTTGTGGGAGTTCGGAGTAAAATCTTCAAGCATATCGCGTTTATTTTAACACAGTTATTGATGTTAATTGTCTCCGGGAGACCTAAGAGGCTCCTAATGATTACATTCTAAATACAAAAATACAATACAAACTTATGACGTCATTGTATGGCACTCCTTCGTAACTACGTTAATTACCACGTTCCCTAGGAATATTAATACACCGTGATCCCATTGTCATAGCTCATATCATTGTAACAAAAAACGTTGGAATACGTATTATACGTACACGAAGGGCGCTTTTGTAAGGTGCGGCAACTGTTCTAATACAGGTAGTATGTCGCCGTATATTAGAATGTTGCTTTTGTTCGAATTGTAGACTCAACGGATGTCATTTGTCATCACGCGCACAAAAGTCGTTAATATTATGGCGATAAGAAATAGTTTTGCTTACGTTTCTTACCACATTTGTATCTACGTGACCGACCTGGCCTTTCGGCGTTAAAAGGACAAATATCTATCGTTTATTTATACATGTCATCGTTCTTAAAGAATAACTAAAATATGTGTAGTATCAGAATTTATAAAAAGCGTATTTCGTGACTGCGTAACTTCTGCTCGATATGACGGACACTGGTCATGTTGAGTATTAGTTTTCAACATAATTTGTAATGTACACAATTGAAATAAATACCATACGATCAACACAATACAAACCGACTTTGTATAACGGGGTGGTCTTTTTTGTACATTATACACATTTTGCACATAAATTTACAATCGCTATAACCATAAATATATTTTGGCAGTATCAACTACCAGTTGTTGGAAAGGAATAAAAATTATTTTATACTCTAGAAGTTTGTTTTTAAATGTATGTAAAGACAGTAGAGTAATAAATATGACTACCCAGTAAATATCAAAGAAAGTCTCTGTCTCTCTGAAAGCGTAATACAGGAATGTCTAAGTGTACGAGTAACTGTTTTGGACACGTTACGATTGGTGCACCTAAAGATCATGTCGACCGAAGCGAAGCGAACGCGGTTTACTAGTAATATTGTAATCAATACAACGTTACATGAAATGCAATTCTGATTATACAAAGCTAAATGTTAGGACGAGACAAAAAAATAAAAACCAGTTGTTTCGCTCAAAATTTTTCCATGGAAGACGATAAGTAACCGTGAAACGATAACTTTCTTGAGCAATATATAATTCATGAATTTATTATCAAGAAAATCCTGGACTTATTCGAATACACTTAATAGACGTCATTTTGACAGGTGTTGAGCAGTCCAAGTCTAATGTTGATTTGTTTTTACAATTAGATTCCAAAGTTGATACGTGAGTTACTCATTGGAACTTTAAAGCAACGCATTAAAATACAACTAATACGTAAAGCATAGACGAATATATTAATGACAAGGACGCCTGGAAATGTGTCGAAAGCAGTTCCGCACAGGTTTAAACTTTTGTAATTACCTTATGTTCTTTTAAAAGATGTGCTGAAGAGTTTCTTTCGCCGTTTCTACTCCTCAATATTAAAGCACGATTTCGAAACGACTACGAAGCAAAAATTTGACATGCATAAGTGTATTTACAGAATATCTATGTGATTAAATGATTTGGAATATGAAAGCTACTTGTACTTACGAAGACTTTTCTTTCTCGTCGTTGCCATTTCAGTCGGCTTCTGAACAAGCTACGTCAGTAGTCTTGATTTATCTATGGATTTCACGAGACAGCAACTTGCAGTAAAATGCCAATAGCTCTCTCCATAGCACTATAAGTGCCTTTAAGCTGTCAAATGAGGTCGACAGTAAAGGAGCACGTCTCAGATATAATAACTTTGGCAACACAGTTGCACTCAGACTATGTTGTACGCCGACACCGTTTATCTTATAACTTTTTTATGTGAATAGTCGACAAACGAGCTGACGAGCTATCTGATGGTAAGTGGTCACCATCGCCCATGGACATAAGGGACAGGAAAGGCGTCACTAATGCGTTATCGGCTGAGAAAGAAGAACACCGAAAGAAAATAATGGCTCTCAAGCCCCTAGCCGAACTAGTGGCAGCTAGCCTGACAAATTTTCACGAAAAGATAATAATACCAGTAAAAATATTAATGAATTAATAATAATATTGATAATATAACCCTTACTCGAAACCCTAATACCAAGCACGCGGGCTTCTGTCTCTCTTAGGACACCCTGTTCTGCCAGCATGGGTTTGGGGACAATATACTAGGCCGTCTCAATACGGGCAAAATTTGTATATATATATTATGTTATAATAGACTGACATTATTCAAACCTCCATCCAGTACTTTATAGCTAAAATTTATTGTCACAATTAATCAGTGATGATAAAGCTATTGGTTTGAACGTTGTTATTTTGAACAAGAGGCTAAGGTTAGTATCATCATTTGAGTAACTTGCTTCGAAGTAGGAAAACATCATGTGAGCTGCACAGTCGAAGGTTATGCGTCATGTTCTTAAAGATGAGAAAAGTCCTGAATCCATATTTGGTCAATATGGCTTATCCCTACGCTCACATATTGTGCACAGCAGCAGTAATGCAGCACACTACTGTGACAATTAAGGAGCGCAATTATCATTAAAAATTCCAATAGGATGATTGTCATCAGCAGAGGAAATGTGGTTGTACCACAGCGAAACAGCCGTGGGTTTATGTATACTTATAATCTGTAATGATAACAAAAAAAAAACAATAATATGATTCTCAACGGCAAAAGAAATGTGGTTCTACCACAGCGAAACAGCTGTGGGTTTATAAATATTGATCCCCTGTTATCAAATGGCTAAGTGGGTTGGTTCGCATATAAAAACAATAACTTTCGTCACTGAATTTCGCGTATTTCAAAAATTTTCAGAACCTTAATTATCGAGAGCATCTCGCAAATCCTGCACTTGACATTTTATCACCGCATTTTCTACTATTATTTTGTGAAACTGCTGCTTTTTACAAATTTGCACCAAGAAATCACTGCAAATATACAGACCAGGTACGTGGAAGTAAACATTTTTCAATTACCCAAGTGTACTTTTTAGGTGTGCACGCTGTGAGGAAAAATATTTTCCATACCTACCTAATGCGGATGTAATAAATTTTCGGAAGACTGTTTAGAAAATGTGTCGTGGGCGAAACCAGTTTTTCAACTCATTTACATGTGTCAAGTAACTTTTTTATTCAGAACATTTTCTGTTTTGTCGACGTCAGAACCTCTTTAGAAACCATACCATTATCTTTAAAAGTCCATTGCTAAACATAACCTGCTACTAATTCATAATGAGTACATATTACTATCGTATTTAGACTTCTTGCGGTATTTTAGTTTGACTTATAAATGTATAAAAAATGCTTCTGAATTATTTAATGACAGAAATGTTAAATGCGACACAAAATGTAATAATATATAAACTTTATTATAAACATCATCAACAATTCAAAGAACTTCAGTACCGAGTATTCTTACTAAATAAAAGGATTTGAGACTGGTAGACTGGATACGTAGAAATTGGAAGTATTCATATACATAAGATAATATAATGGATTATTCTCATTTAATACTCAGTTAGCTTTCCATACAACACCCTTAAGAAAACTTTTATGTAGAAGTAATGAAAAGCCAGACTTTTTCTTGAATACCAACACATTAAACCTCATCAACGTCATCACCAGCCGTCCTGTATCTTCTTTGTCGGTTAATAACAATACATTTATGAAGATATTAGAATAAACTAAAGAGATAAGTAAACATAAACATTTGATGTGATTGAAGTCACGGTTGCTTACTGTATAGCAATAAACCACGGTTGTTTCGAATATTATATATTTAAACCGGTAGCGAGGTAAACATTTTTCAATCCAGTAAGCAAACTGTTTTCTGATAGGTTTATTTCGGTATAAATTTTTGGAAGCGAGATACATTTTTATAACTTTGTACATATATTTATATATCATTGATTTGTTGTATTCTCATAATGTGTCCGGTCCAGTTCCATTTTACTTCTTACTTTTTATGGTAACATTACTTACTTTTGTTCTTTCATTATTCTTGAGATGGTCTGCCAAATTTAAATTCAAAATCATTTAATCGTTTATTTTCGTTATGTAAATAATTTTTTGATTTTGCTACCGTTTCGAAAATGTGTTATAATATTAGGGAGAAGAAACGGCGTAAGAAACTCCTCAGCACATCTTTTAAAATAACATAATGGTAATAACATAGTAAATTTTAACTTGCGCAGAACTTGTTTCGGCGCTGCATAAGAAATAAGACATAGAAAAATTGTCACATGAGTCTCTTAGAATATATAAGAGGTTCTAATCAAACCTAAAGAAAGACCAAGGCAAAAGAAATTTCTGTCAAGGACCCCTGTGCTTCAACATCCGTTCTTCATGAAACTGGTTCGTCAGAAGATATTTGAGAACGTGTACTCAGATTCCATTCTCATGATCTAATCCCACCCTTGATCCCATTAGTATTCTTAAAGCTGTGTCAGTTAATGTGTGTATTACAATTTTATCTTGAACTTAATATATCTTTCTGAATGGATATGAGAGTACAAAATTTTCTACAACGGTTAGAATATTGTCGTGTAAGTCCAACCGCTTGGTTTTAGTTGTCATTCGTTATGAGCACTGCTCGGGACTGAAGTAAGTCTTCAAGAGGTGAGTGGATAGGCTATTATAAGTTAATGCGTTCAACATCTTAGACTTCATCACCACTTAACATCAGGTGGGATTGTTGTCAAGTATTAACCTAATAATTATTTGTATTTATTAACTGTACTTGTTTTATACGTTGTTAGCTATTATTGTATCTTAAATGAAGCAAGGAACGTGATTTTTTATACACACCACAACATCAAAGTACGTGTAGTATTTTAATTAACACCACCTACATAACAGATTTAAGAAAGATTTATAGTATTAATAAACCTTTTAGTTTAATTGAATCTACTACGAGTATTCAACAATAAATTTTCAGTACATTTCCATACCTTTAAGTAGAGCCAAGTAGTAATTATACAGGTTGCTTATTCAAAGCAAAAAATTAAGCATTTTAATACCTACTACGTTTTTATACCGCATATCGCACAATTAATCATCTGTGGCGGCACTAAAGTTGCCTAAAAACTGATTACGTCTAGATAAAATTTATATCTAAATTACTCAACGTTTTTGCGGGAAAAGCGTATTTGATACAAATTGGGTTAATTGCGGGAGGGTGAAAGTGATAAATATCATCCTTTACAATTTTCCTCGTGCTATTTGAGTTAAACACGAACTCTACATTGTCGCGTGTTTTCAACGGACATAACGTAAATAAATGTTTTGCATTTTCCTGGTTGTTAAGAGATTAGTATCGGAAGCTTAGATTAATCAACTTCTTATACTCTTTAAAATATAATCTATATAATAAATTGAAAATACTTTTTAGCGTTAACCCTATAGATCCTCAAATGTATGTATGTATACATGTTTTCATACTATCATAACATCAAACCATCACGTTGCTCTGGTTAGGACTAATGACTTCAAGTTAAGTGGCCAACAATCGTTGAAAACCGTTTTGAACGGTAACAATTTAGATTTGGACTTAACGTGCCCTATGATGCTTGAGGGTGCTTAATAAATTTTTCCGCAACAATAAGTTAGGCTATCAATCAACTGACTCCGAAATGAAGAACTCGTTCAAAACCTACGGTTAACATATACCGTAAAGATACGTGTATAAGTGTTTCGTTGTTATATAACTATATGGTGTGTTATACAACATATTACATACACATTTATAACAATATGTTCTAGTAGTGTGCAGTGATACAATTCATGTATACATATCATAATTTGAAGGACCAGGATCTCAGCGTTGCACCGATCCACAAAACACACTTAAAGAATTTCGGGAACACATCGCAAGTGTCGAGAATGTAACTATCGTGAACTTTTTCAATATTCGTTAACATTTTTTTATTTCTTTAAATTAGTATCATTGCAGTTTGTTTTGAGAGAAGTTGAACTAATCTATCCTATTTATATAATATGTTCTAGGCTCACGTTTTACAACTGTCTTAAACTTTATGGTTCGCTTTGTGTCCTATGAGCAATAAAGAGGTTTTATGTAGCGACTGGCATGGATAGTTGTTTAAATACCAAAGCTACGTTTCTTCCTCTTTTTGCAGTTCTTATGGTCTTGTGTTATCGCTGCTTTTCAATTAGTTATTGTACTAAGTACTTTCTGACTTTTATTCTTCTTACTTCATAATATATACTTATAACTTTAACTGTATATATCTATATTACTATTATATATGTTATTAGACCTAATATTGAAATATTAGGTACATAGACAATAATAAATTAAATTCATGTAATTGCGTTGTAATGCATTTTTAATAGGGAGTTCATATACTCACAGTTCTGCGTATTAACTTTACAAATAATTCTTGGTATTTCACATAATACATTTTTACAATTATTTCTTATTTTACACATTCAATGTAACATAAAAATACAAATTAAACATAAAACGCAAAAACCCTATTAACATAAATCGACTAAATAATGGCCGTACGTGACACGGCAAGAGCAGCTTACCACCTGAAATTTATTTTCGGACGATTCTTCTGTAAATCTTCTTAATTATAAGGGTTTGGTGAACGCACCGAAAATTACTCACATTAATTTATATATTACTAGCGGCCCGTCCCGAGCTCGTTCGCGTTAAACTGTATATTTCCATGATATATAGCCATGCTCAATCATTTCGAATGGTAAAAGGTTTGTAAATATACCGAGATTCCGGAGATTACCACTCGCATTCATACAAACTCACAAAATTCGCAAGCTCAAATTAGTATAGACTAGTTGTACGCATAAAAATATATGACTCATATTGCCGCTCTTCGACGGAAGAATATTATCCCTCCTTGTTAAAAATGCAAAATTACAGCTGAATTCAGTGATGGAGATTTTTAATCATAATATTTCAATATTTTAAAAACAAAGTGAATATTGAAGGTCGTAAATATATGATGATAATGAGAATGAAAAAGTAACTGAAAATGTTGCTGTGTACCGATATACCGTCGACGATCAACAACATTAGATGAATGTATAAAATAAAAACCTTAACCTTCTCAAAGGCAAGACAAAATATGGCAAAGTGAAAATAGTGGAAATTAACATTTACCGACGTTAATTCTGGTTTAATAGTACTTTCTTTCATAAAAGTTTCTTTCATCTTTCTTAGCCGACAACGCATTAGTGTTACTCATGTCCATGGGCGACGGTGACCACTTACCAACGTGTGGCTCGACTTCTCATTTGTCGGCCATTCTTAAGTAAAGTGCTTAATGTCGTAGATAACAACAAATTTTCTAATTTATTTGTGCTTCGTCCATAAAATTTATCTTAGCTGTCTATAGTCAATCCATCATGAAACAGGAAAAATGGTATAAGGCTGTACATCCTTAAAATGCTTGCCACGACCAAAGTTACATATTGTGGACGCCCACGTAACGTTATGCTTTGTGCCTCTATTAAGACCGCTAAATCTTTTTATTACTCTACGCGGATTTACAACAAGTGTTTCTATATAAGCCGATATACATTATCATAATAGATAATTTTTGTGAGAAATAATTTCATTGTTCGATTAATAAGAACACATATTAAGGTTCTGTAACAGCTTTAACTTCAGCTGTAATAAAAATATTTTTGCTATAAAATATTTACTTTAAGAAGAACACAATTATGGATAAGTAAATAAAGTTTCATAACCGACTTAATATGTATATTTTTTGGATTACCAAATTTATATCAATTCGGTAAATCAAACTCAGCCTATTAAATTTAGATCTTTGCGTCGTAACACGAAAGTGATGACAGATGAAATCAAGTGAATTTAAAATATAGATAGCTCTCGTGATTGTCGCGACACCAGTTGCTTATCAAATAATTGAACTGACTGTGTTTGTAAAAAAAAAGATAAGATATAAATTTTGAGGGTATGATTAAACTTATAGTTTTAATGGCTAATATTTATTGCAAAAATAAACCACAAACATGAATCCCGGATGTCCATTAAACATGTTAACGCTGCCAACTTTTAAAAGTGAATTACAATGTAAGTCAAGTAATTATTCAGGTTATATGAGTATAACCTTACAGAATTATAATAGATAGAAATATCTCGCACAAATTTCTCTATGATAATGGAGATTCTTTCTCTTATCACCACTCGTATAACAAACGGTCATACAGATATTAATTCCTGGATGGGTGTTTTTATATTGGGTCCATATATCCAATGGAAAAGCAACCATTATAATATCAGATGCTTATCGTTTTGTGTATTTGTCGATCTGTCGCACTTTACTTTTTTCAGTCGTTTTGCATACTTGACCCTTACGGAGGTTATGATGTTAAAAGATATAAAAAAAAATTATAGTTGAAAAAAACTAAAAAAAACACTCATTAATAGCCAACGGAACTAATATATTTTCTTTTTATCCTGATGATCCTATTCAGAATGTCCGAACGGAACTATGAAATTATTGTTTCATCATCGACTCTTGACCTC
>DWPT01003736.1:0-14025 GCA_018251895.1 Agathymus mariae mariae
GGCGGCTGACTCAAGCAGGAGGGTGGTAGCTAGCCAGGCAGGCTTCACGAAGAGATAATAATACCAATAATAATATAAATATAATTTTAAAATATAAATTTGGAAATTGTTTTTTTATTGGCTTTAGTAATCAATAAGGAAACTATCCTGTTTCATATGTGTAGCATGTTTCTCTTCGCTATTTTAATATTTTTTAAGTTACTGAACTCCCTCTCTACTAATGCGTTAGTGTATGGAAGCACAGGTAAAAACTGCATTACTATTTTTAAATTTGGAAACAAATTTTGACCTGAGAGGTTTTTAAAGTTTAATATTTTTCCCCAGTAACTTTCGACGTCATCGCTCATATCAAGCCCATGCTAATTGAAATCCAGCATAGTATGAGCTCTCCATAAAAATCAAACGTAAGATCGAAGAACACAATATAAGTGTGTTTCTAATTAAACTAAACAGAATAGAAACAGATTAATCGTTGTATTAGTTTCTAGACAGCGACTAGTAAAAAGTAATCGGTAATATGTGTAATATTCGATATAATAGATTCATACTATAAAGAGAACGTCTGGAAGAATCATTTATCGGTTGTTATGATATAAATGGAATATTCCCCACGTTTTTCTGTCGTAGACCCAATCCCTAATCAACTTGGGATTCCCTGTAATTCTGGGAATTCCCCACAAATTGGCATCGTTGCTTATAATTCATATATGATATATAAATTACATAATTATCATCACTGACACGACATCATTGAGAAGAATGTAATTGCATTGCTCTATGTTCTACAATAATGTATTATAAATAAATTAATAATCCAAAAATGACTATTATATAGAACACCACAGGGCTTTCATGTATTGATATCAAATCAGTTACAAAATAATTCACAAGATATATCTTAAAGCGGAGGTATTCAAAGCCGTGAAAGCACCTTCTCAAATGTCTTAAAAAATTACAGTGTCAACACGCACTTGCTAATTTAAACGTCAAATTGGTACCAAACTCACAATCATAACAACTAATATCGTTACAAAAAAATATTGACTTAAGTTTTATTCAAATAAATATATGAGTAGTAAACAACTAATTGAATAAAATAAGATAAAATAATATTATATATCCACGATCGAGTGAAGTGACAGTTTTCAATTTTAAATATAACCTAAACAAGTGACAAAAATGTTAGAAATTATTAATGGACTCCTTTTAGTCTACCTTACTGTTCTTTGTGGTTTGAACATTTTAGTGCCAAGCTTAGTGAAACCAGTACGTTGTAGACCCAATATTGTATAAAAAAAAAATACTTTTAACTAATAACCTATACCGCAAATTAATTAAATTTCAGATTGCAGCTTGCTTTGTCAGACCATCGAATGAAGAGAGATCACTTTGGACCGAAATTTTGAAACTTAAAAATGAACAGAAAACTATTTCCATGAAAGACGAGTTTGCTGCCTACTCCAAGCTTCAGCGTAAAATCAATAAATTGGAAACTGAATTGAAAAATATTGCTCAATCTCGGATGAGTAAAAGTATTGCAGTCAAAGGAACAGTGCATGTCGGACTTCAAATTTTATGTGGCCTTGTAATATTTTGTTCAATTATATGGTACAGACGAGAGCCAGTTGTGGCATTAAAAGGGAACTTGTTTCCTTTGACAAACTTCTTAAGATATCCAAGCAGTATTTCTAACGCAATATCAACTCATGTATGGGTAGTGATTACTAATGTTTCCCTTAGATGTCTTATAAAACCTTTAATGACATAAAATAACTTGAATTTTTCTGGCCTGTGGTTTTTGTTGTGTTGTTTTGTAAGTTTGTATTTAAAAATTATCAGTGTATTCATTCTTCCTGTTTGATTTTGCATTATACAATGAAACGAATTGATAGTGTTTGTTTTGTGCTTATCATGTCTTAGCTAGTGTAAGATCTACTTGTATTAAGTCATCATTAACATTATTGCTTGTTTGATTTGACAAAACTTTCTTGTGATGGGCACATTTCAACCCAACCAATGTTTTGTCAATTTTCTTATAGATAAATTGTATGGCCTGATTTTCTTTGACACCTGTTACACCAATTTTGTTTTTATTATAAGCAAAATTTTATTTCAGAGTATATAGAAATCCAAGTACATTAAGCATTTAAATTAAAAAATATGACAGATTTATTGAACTATGATAATGAGTGTTAAATAAAATAAAATGCACATATATTTTCCAACTATTTATTAAACAAAAGTATCATATACTCAGTCTGACACATGTCTAAATCTGTTCTTACAATATATCCTTTACAGTGATTGATTGCCTGATAACTTCCTGTAAAGTTATCCAATCTGTGCCAACATAGTCTAATAAAATTTATCAACACATTAATAGTAACTAGAAGCACACAGATAAAGTGTGCATTTCGATTATAGAAAAAACTATATATCTACATAAAACTAAAGAGATACACCTAAAAAAAATACAAGGAATAAAACCCAATAATGTGCGTAATACAACTAATATTTACAAACTCTATATCACAGCTCACAACTTACTATATCTGTGCTAAGGGGCTACAGTAACTGTGGAAGTTGAAGTAATAAATATATTTACTACCCAGTAAATTGTATTCGCTTTTCTCGTATTCTCATACAAAAAAGTTTCATAATGACAGTTTTACTCATTTCCAATCAAATTGTAATATATACAGGCATATTGTTAATTAATCACATAAAATAGATTTTCAACAATTAACAGAAATATACAAAAACCAAACTAATAACATATATATAAGTCTATTGATAATTCTAATTTGGTTATTATGAAACTCCATAAGTTTGTCATTTAGCAAATTGGACAAGGTGTACTTAGAGGTATACTGAAATTTGAATCATTATATAACCAATGATGAGATTTGTTCACTCATAATCAGCAGGATTGATTAGGTTTTTTCATAATAAACTTTAGTTTATTACGCATTTCCCACAAATCATGCGACTAGATAAATATTGACTATTTTACTATTTGGATTCGTAAGTAGACAAGAGTAATATGGCGGACAAAAGGGCTCTCAACTAATATGTTAAGTTGTAAGAAAGCATATTATTTTGTTGATAACTATAATGATAAGAAACACTAAAATTAAAGTACTTTTAACCTTGGCACATGACTTGTAAGTACTGAAAGATTCACCTAACTGTACTGTGAAAATTTCAATCGCCCATCATCACTCGGTCACACACACTTGCAACACAAAAAGCGTCTAAGACTACAAACTTTAACCTTTGGAACATAATCGCTATCAACTCGTCGTTGGCTTGCAACATAAAAATAGCAAATTGTTCGAGTGCCCATATGCATGACACAACTAATGAACAACACTTACTTCAAATAAAAACCTATTTACAAACAGATTATCATACATTTTATTCGGTGATGATCTGCTGATCATTTATGAGAGTTCACAAACATTTTCATTTAACAACAGCCAGTATAACTATAAGAAGACACTAAGAATATATCGACTGGGGAACTTGCATTTAGCGACAAATCTATATTGTATTAACATACAGACATGAGTGACATATATCAGAACCAAATAAGATCTTTTAACTACGTGTACTGGTTGTAATCACACAACACATTCGTTGTCAGTTAAATGGATGAGCGAATGCATATTGAACCCGCTAACTGACCTACAATGACATTACAAGCTAGCGATGACGGTGTTCGGCGTTAGCTTTGCTCAAACTAACCGCAATCTCTCTGCCTCATACAATAAAGGGCTGATCTCTTTCGATAGCCACCAAAGCATGTCCGTGGTCCGATGAACAAGAGATCTCGAGACGATTACATAATTTCACGTTTCTACATAGGAAACTACTCTGTTATCGATCGAAGACTACCACCGGCCAGCTATGTGTTCTCGTAGAACGAGCTGTTGAAGTGAGTAGTGAGGATGTACACGACCGCCTCGTACGTGGACATCATGATGGCCGTGTTCGGTATCTGGCGCACGAGCTGGGTACCCAGGCCCCTGTACACAATATAATATAAAAAATTTCATGGTGATCAGTTTTGAATTAGACATACCAGTGTTCACAAAGGGGTCGAAATTAGCTTGTTTCCAAAATATTTTTATTAATACAATTCCATAAATTAGTTATTTAAAGAAAAAAAATAAAATAATCGTTTGTCAGACAAGAGAAAAAGATACAATAATGTTTTGTGTTTGCCTATTTACTTAGAGATACATTACTACATTTTATTAATTTAGGAAAGATTGCAAAGTAACCATTGTGACATTCCACAAATGGAATCTTATCCAATTGTTAAATAACTTTGTATCACAGCGGTGATTAAAATTCGTTTAATGAACATTGACATGAAAAAACCAATTGTCTGAAACTTAACTTCTATATTTAAAAAAACCCATACCAATCTCGAACCATACAATTCCCTTCTCCCCAGTAATAAATCATTGTTACATACATACATATTACACCCACGAACTGAACTAAAAGGTCAGATTCTTTAATTCGGGCGGCGTCATTTAGTCATTTATAAATTAATGAAAACATATACCGGCTTGAACAAATTAAACTAAACGAACACAATGTTTACTTTTCAATTTGTTTTCATTTAAAAACAATACTTTGTGAAAACAAAGCACTAAGGGGGGTGTAACTACCCCCCAGTGGGAATGCTCGTTAACCGATCGACAGTTGGACCACTCTGGCTAAACACTATCAAACATCGTAATACAGTACCACCACCGATGGACCTCCATGTACTTCTTCCACCTGAATATTTATGGGACAACTTTTGTTTTTTAAAATAGTGCGAAGACGCTTCGAGCAGATGCGTTATGAAGTTTATTTTTAGCCATTACAAGTCGGTGCTCGACTATAACTCCTCCTGATGGCAATGGAGCCTTAGATGGTAAAGCACACTAACTTAAAAATAGCTTATTACCTCTTGCCTTGCAGTCATTCACACTGTAATGTTATGGAAATATCAATTTTTATTATTTATTGTTGGCAGTGAGAAGAACTGCTGCGGTTACCTGTATACCCCGCGGTAGCCCTCCTCCAGCCACACTGTGTGCAGCGTCTGCCAGAACTTGCGGTACTTGTCGCCCTCCTCACGCAGTCGCGTCCGAGCCACCTCTGCAACAACATTACAATCAGGTGCAGCAGCCGCTAAACACCGTGGGAGGGGTTAACTAATACTGTTATATAGTAAATTATGTCGAGTAAATTACCACTGAATTGCACAAAAAAAAACCTTTTAGGAAAAGCTTTTAACGATTTTAGCAAGAAATTATATTTTGAATTATTATAATAATAATTGTTTGAACTGTTAGCGATATACCTAACCCAGCTCTCCACAGTACGCCGGGCGACTCTGACCTGACCTATCGGTTGGCACACTCGTGTACACACGTAGGAGTACGTCCTCACCGTGCGGGTAAGCGATGCACGAGGCGACCGTCTTGGAGAACGCGCCGGCGCCCATGAACTCGACGAAGTCCCGCGGCGAGCGCTGGTCGCTGGGGGCGCCGTGCTGCGCGTGCGCCGCCATCAGCCGCGCCTTCACCGCCTCGTACAACACGAAGTGCACCACCGTCTCGCTGATGCCCATGTACGACGCCGTTATGCCCTTGTAGAAGCCGCGTATACCCTGCGGGAGGTGTCGTTAATGGAGCTGTTTTATGTTGTGTTTGAAATATCATGAAATTACTGAGTTTGCCGATTTTTTATGTAAAATATTACAGTATAGACGAGCCACCTGATGGTAAGTGTATAATATATATATATAATATAACCGTCGCCTACAGACATTTGTAATAACCAAAGACATCACTGATCTGTTGTTGGCTAAGAAATAAGAAGAAAGAAAAGCCTCCGGCCGAAACACGACGAGCCGTTTGGCGGCTGACTCAAGCAGGAGGGTGGTAGCTAGCCAAGCAGGCTTCACGGAAAGATAATAATATCAGTAATAATATTAATTACTTAATAATGATATTGATAATATAATGACTGGCTGACTTCTGTCGCCCCTTACGACACCGTTTTCTGTCAGCATGGGATTGGGGTCAATTCTAGGCGGCCTCAATACGGCCAAAGATAATGTCCGATGAATCTGTTAAACGTTTTTGTGATATTGTTAAACTACAACTGGTAATTTCATAAAATGTGAATGTTTCATTAACTTTCACTTCAATTATTGATTGCTTGAATGAAACATGTTATCTCACAAACGGTGTTATAAATTATTTATATGTTGTGTAAACACGCTCCAGCTAGGGCACGGAAAAAGAGGTATAAATTATATATAACAGATCTTTGCAGTATATAGTCAACACGTCATATTATTATAACAAATATAAGATAGATAAAATATTATTTTATTTAAAGATACCAAAGTAAGTGATGTCGTGGGGTTATGAAATTTCAAATAAATTAACAATCAAGCACCGATATTCAATTAATTGCTGTTTTTGTACACTTCATCATCTCACCTGTAATTTTCTCCAAACCATAGATTACAAATCGGTTATTTTAGAACCAACATTAATTCGAGAACAGATTTTGTAATTCACATTTAAGTTTCACGTTTTCGATAAACTATTATTTCACTATTTTTATACGTAGTAAAATAAAATTGTTTTCCTAAGATGAGTTTTTTATTTTGTACAAACATTATCGCTAGAAATGAAATGTTGTTAGCTCATGTAATTGAGATGGCGTTCATATCGTTGTGTCTAGATTACCTACCAATGTGTATTAAATGTTCACTTTGTTGGTGCAACTAATAAATAAATAAATAAACGAGTAAAATTTTATATTATCATTGAATAAAAATGTGACATTAAAATTTTGCCGATTAAATACCTCTCGACTGCCGTATGTCATGTCACACATGCATTGACCAACCGAGAAATGATCATAGTCTTTGTCATATGTAAAATGTAAAAAAAAAAAAACACTATCGTTTCATGCAAGAGCTCCGATCACGCCATTCTCCATACCGTTTTCGCGTATATCCTCTTGATGCACTGAATCGCCGTCACATTCTGCCCGTCCAGCTGGAGACGCGTCTTCACGAACCAGATGGGGTTGGTCATCGTACATGACATGAATCCTGCATTAGTACAATTATTATTGTTACCGACATTCATATTACTATATTGTTAAATTAAAAAAACAAGTCCGACCTGCGCAAGATTTCAAAACAGTGATTTCTAACTTCTAACGCTGAGTGCTCTTTTTGTAGCATTTTACGTCTTTTAAGTCTCCTTTTTAACCTATTATTACGTACAATATGCCGTGGATAGAAAATTATTATTGTTCTTATTTTCTTCCATTCAAAATACATTATTAATTAACTAACTTATCAATTTAGTTATGTTTGTATTTAAGTTATTAAAGTAAGTCTAGCTCTGTTGGACCACATTCTTAAGCTTTGCGCGTATCTAACCTACCGACTACTCCTTCAATACCGTCCATACCAATATAGTATACAAGTAACATGCCCTCACTTTCGGGAAACTTCATTTTTACGATCTTTCATTATAATTGCACCGGTAATAATCGTTGCCCATTTTTATCATGGGTTTTATAATATTTTCCTAATGTCATGCACATAAACCTTTCTGGTGAGTCCATCTATTGTTAAATACCGTATACCGTAACCGATTCGTGTCGTAGTTTTCGACATAATCGCATTCAGGTCAGACAAAGAGACAGAAAATTGGTTTTATACGATAATGCCAGAATAATGTTGTTTTTTTTACATGCTAAAATAATTATTTAAACTGAGGTTCCGGAGTTTACTCCGCACACATACAAAGTCGCAAAATACGCACTTTTTTAATATCAATACAGATTTATATTAATTAAGTACAAAAGTTAAATAAATTACATGGGGTAACACTATATCATTTCCAAATGATCATATCATGATAACCTTTTAAACATGGTAAAAACGTTCGAAGCATAGATGAAAGTAAACATTGTAATACGCTAGATAACAATTTATACTACGTTAAAAAAAAAAACGTAGCAATGAAAACATTGGCGCTTCGTACTTTTCGTACGTACAATTTCTTTGAACAAGATCCAATGATGATAATTAGCATCCTTCCTATTAATTTATTGCATATATTTAGTCATTACGTCTAAACCAATGCCGTGTAATATAAAACAATAGCAATGACGGTGGCAAGATGACAGGATAATCGTTGTAGTTTTTTGTTAAATCCAAGATGACGTTCGCTTTTTTTTTTATTTTCAATTTTATCATGACTCAACATCCTTTAACTGCTGTCAGTTATTTTGTGTCAGGTGTCTACATCAAGCCCCCGTAGCTCAGGACCAGAATACGAGCTACGGTATCCCGTGCCTGTAGTAAGTAGGAGGCGATCGCAAGCGGTAAGAGTGGGAGCTCGAATCGTCCGGCTAGCGATACCGGGACGGATGGTTGTCCATGGATTGTTATGATTAATGATGAATTACGCAGATGACTCTGCACGTACGGAACGACTACTGCGTTTGCGTTCGGCCTATACATACAAAACATAGTGTCATACAAAATAACGTGTATAGATGTAACCAATGTTAGTCGTGTCGCTTCGTGCCAAGACAATTTTCTATATTTAATTAGTTGTGTAGGTTGCATGCCTATATTTGCAATTAATCATCGAAGTGGGACTTAAAGACTCATGTTACCTCTGGTAATGTGCTGGAATTTATTTTTTCTGCCAATCTTAATGTACCACCAGCTGTAGTTGGATGAAGGTAACTTCGACATTATATGTATTTGATAATATAAGGTTCGAATAATATTATCCTTAATAATGTTGATAAACGTGTAACCGCTACCGAAACAATTGATTACCAGTTTGATCAGGTGTTTTATAAATGTTTCATGTTAACTTCGTACACACGACTTTATCATTAAAATATTATCGTCTCACTGGTGGACTCCGATCTCCTCTCGCAATAAGAAAGGCGCAGGCCATAGTCTGACAGGCTGGCCAAGTACGTATCGGCAGACTTAACACACCTCTGAGAACATCGTGGAGAACTCTCAGGTGTGCAGGTTTCCTCGCGATGTTTCTCTTCACCGAAGCAAGTGATAAATAATACACAGATAATTTGACAAATTAGAGATGCGTGCAGGATTCGAAGTCGCGTCTCCAGTGCGGGAGACGTACGTTCAAACCACTAGGCTATCACTGCAACTTAATCGTGTATTTATTGGTAAAAGCTGTATAACTTAATGCAGATTTCACGGTGATAGAGCACTAAAATGAGTATTCGATTTTATATCTAATTAACTTAAATACATTGACGACTAACTCAACCAATAGATTAGAATCTCCTCCGTGTGCAGTACTAGGTGTCCGAGAATGTCGAGCCGAGGCCTAAGAATAATGAATCCTATTTTATACAACATAAAATTTTCTAGCCGTTCAGACCTTGCCATCCACGGCATTTTTGCTACAAAAGTGTTATACTTGTGATATACAGTAATCATAAAACATGCCGTGCGTACTGGTGTATAACGGTGTACACGCGAGAAGAAAAATGTCTTTAGGCCACACATTTTTATATATTTTAGTTGAAAATTAAAATAAAATTCTATTCCTGTATATTCCTATCGCCGCCCACACTATCTCAAACATAATAAAACTGATAACAGACTTTGTGTCGATAAATAGTCTCCTCTGCACTCAGCAGCACGACACTCCACTCCACTTCAATCACACATTTATCCGTAAGATTACTATTATACACACAAACTCATAAAACACAAACATTCAAACTCATACATACGTAATTACATAATTAATCAGACAATATATTATTTCCCTCGTACCGCACATAAGCTTCACATCAAAAATATCTCGACACATGATTTTATCAGAAACACGCTATAGCGAGCTGCGGGAAGCCGTTATTAAGTGAAGACACATTGATAACCAAGCGCTTATTGAACCAGTTTTAACTGATACTATTTTTTCTGTAGCTACATATCAAGGAATTACATAACGGATGGTTACAATTATTTTAGATAGTCGTCATTATTAAAAATACACTTTCAATTTAGCATCGGGAACAAATTATAATTAATTGATGTGCGATTTCAATAACCTATTTGTTCCTCGTAGCTGTAGTAAAGTAAACGGTTCGTCTACTACAGACGAACTTCAATTTTGTCTGAATTTATGAATCCTTTCGATACATAACATATTCATGTTGAGCTCAGATCAGTTTATTTCAACGCAACAATGCAGTTGCACATACTATAGCAAAATGTTTCAACCAGCGGGACGGGATACATAGATCACCGAAGCCGCCCTTATTGTTAACATTATAACATTAACACCCAAGCGATCGGACGAGCCCCGTCGCATTGATGGTCAACGCCATAGCCACTTGCAGCCGAAACACTTGAAACACATGTAAAGGTCATCTACACAGGCGGATAAAACACACGGATGCTTGGTGTTGCCTTACTCGGCATACTTTCTTTTACAAGAAATAGGTGGATGGATTGTGACAAAGACTATGTACGACTGATTAGATTCCTTTAGAATATTAACGTTTGTACAGAACAATAAGGTGACAGCAGCGAACTGTCTGTATGAGTCATAAAAGTCGTTCCTGGTCGAACCCATAATATATAATAAAGTAAACATAACTTCAGTGGAGAACACGTAGCCAAATTAGTTCCGCGAAGTTGCCAAATTCCATCACGATAGTAATTGTTACTATGCGACTGGTGTCAGTTGACTTGTTTAACGTAAAGGAAAAAATAAACTAAACGTAGAATACAAGTCACATTTCATTTGCCCTATACGATGCGTATATTTATAAATATTATATATTTGTTTTATTGGCATTTATTAAGCAAAGAAGGAAGTACTCCTAATCGATACAAAATCATTATTCAGTTGGACACTTGATTTCGTGCATGCCATTTATTTTGACTTCATTCATTAGGGCTTTTCAATTCTTGCAACCTTACAGTTTAAGTTGCGTTGTCGTTATCAAAATTGCCAACATCTGGTTTATTGTTTTTGTTACCAAACCAGAAAAACCTTTAATCCAAGCATATATATTCTTTTATAATTAGCGATAAAATGTATATTTTTTCCTGTGTTTTAGTTCAACATATAAAGTTAAAATATTGCTTAGGGGGAGATCGATACAATTTTTCCAGACAGTATTATAAAATATATATATATATTGGATAACTGCAATGAAGTTTAAGGATGCCAATTATGTACTACTGACTCGATAACAGATTCTCACATATTTAAACCTCGGTTTAACGACCCCGTGGCCTCTCAGCTGGCATACATTATGACATGATTTACTTTACACAAAACACCGTGAAATATTTACACCATACATATCTATGAACTATTACACGGTATAATTGGCGCCGATTGTTTGTTTATTCTAACAACTTGTAACTAAATAGTAATTTTTTATTTAAAACTGAGCATTTGAAGAAACATATAATTTTGACAATAGGGAAGTGATTAATCTGTTTGTAACTAGCTCTCTGTCTTTTATTTTTCTCCATTCATATCCATAATGCAAGTTCTGGACTCACCTGCTGCGCTAGCAGCCGACAGATGAACAATGGGCGTGTCCGGCGATATGTGCTGGTTGAGAATGGCCTTTGCTTGCGAGTAAGTGCAGAAGTAGATGGCTCGCGACGGCGCCACGCCCACTATGTTCGGTCCCAATCCCTTGAACAGAGCCTTCGCCCCCTCGTTCTGGACGATGTGTCTGCGAATGTTATACATTATTTCTTTAGTTACGCGGTTTATATATTATGGCCAAATGCAAAGAAAAAACGAATAATTATATATTATGTTTATGTATATAATAATCTTATTCGATAGGAGGTAAGTTACATTCCTATACTAAGTGCTTTGTCACAGTTAGAAGCACTTGAATCTACGCCTGCTTCGCGTCAGTGGTACCATTACAAACTTCAGTGGCGGCGGAGACCACTTACCATCAAACAGCCATCTGCTCATAACTACTTATTAAAATAAAAATGAAACGCATGGTATATCACAAAATCGATAAACGATTCAAATATTCGATAATTTCATGACACCGTCAATTTCACGATCGTACATAAACCTCAATATCAAATCACGTAGCCAGACTTAAGGATTAATACAAGTTCCGGTAGACCAATGTTATCATTTCTATGGTCATGATATTAATGTTTTCCTATCCTTATAATTTTCTTGTTTTGTATATCAGTCATAAAGTTCATTTAAATTCAAAAGGCGGGTAATGCCGATATTACGACCAACAGTAGATGTTTAAACGTGACACAAATTAACCCGTTTGCGTGTAACAAACATATTTAGGAAACAAAACAAGAATAAATTAAATGTTTAAAGGTCACGACGCACCATTCAACCTCACCTTTACACTCACTAGTCGCTCTGTCGAATGTAACTGATAGCAAATCGTAAACAAACCTACTCTATGACGTAAATGGACACCGTATCTGTTTCCATGTAGATGAATAAAGTCAACAACACTGTAACTGGTGTATAAATATCTTCACGTCTCAAACATAAACATCACCTTCATTCGAATTTTGAAACTGCGTAATTCTAATGAAATCTAACGTGGTTTAATCGTGGGCAGTTCGCGGGTGGGGGACATCCACAATAAGTTCAAGTTAATATAGTCTTTAATGCTATGACTAAATGGTATAGTTTAACGTATAGCAATTTATGTTTTTCTTTTTCACCTTTATTTATTTGGTAACAAATATTTGTGAGTTTAATTAAGCTTTAAAACAACTCCGAGTACATGATTCGCAATTATAATGTTATATACTTTAGGGAAAGGGAATATTAATCGCACGACTTATTTCTTAGTTATGTTTACCGGCATGCGGCGCTGACAACGCCCGGTCAATATCGTCAAATGTCATTAATCAGTAAAATTTGGCATAAAAGAGAGACGGACAGCAAATCTGCCTCACGCAAGTCTCGTTTGACGCGGGATTAAATTTGTCATCTGTTAGCATTCCGCCGATAAGTGAACCCGGTTCGAATGTCTTTTACGCCGGCAAAATGATTACACAATAAATAACTTTTATCCATATCTATTCCCATACGTGTTGGTTTGATATTATGATAAAAAATTTATACACGTTTGTTAATAGTGAAGGGGCATCAACTGCGTATAACCTAGATATCAAAAGGGGTTACAAAGTGCTAAGGCTAAGTGGATTAATTATTTTATTGTCTAACAACTTTTCGTACACGCTCCGGTGTTACGGATGTGCATGTGGTCTGTTTGCACGTTGCTATTAATATAAATGAATCACCATTCTCATCACAGCATCCTTCACCCACAGTACACCTATGAGCAGTGATCCACGTGTAGGTACTTTGGATTGGATCGCTATGACATTACAATTATTCTGATATGGTTAACTACAAGTAAGCAATAAGGCTTAAGTTAAGCATGGTGATTTATCGTAATTTATAAGCCGGCAGTGGTGCTGTACAGCCGCTCCTCCGTCTACTCGTTTGTCTGTTATTATTAAAAACATGTTAGTAATGTACTATAGCGACCCATTGCGCTTTCTTATGGGTTGAATAGTTATTTATATAACTGTTATACTATGTCCATCTATGTTTAGCCATGTGGATGGCCTTAGAGTAATCAAAGAACAAAAAAGGATCTAAGATTTGTATCAATATCAAGATCTCATATTAATTTACACTAAAGCAGAATCGACCCAACCCTAGTAGTGTATGTTATTGACTTCTAATCACAGATATCTATGGGTTTCAATAGATATTAAACCTAATGGACTGCACGCCTAATTGCTACTTTGATCTAAAAAAATATACAGCCTTGGCCAAAAGTATTAGGCACCCTACAACTTGCTATATTTCGGGTATAAAAAAAATAAAACTAGTTTTGGTTGTTTCATAATTTTATTTCCTTAATAAATATTAAAAAAAA